>JAQGBA010001049.1:0-19461 GCA_034698125.1 Prionchulus punctatus | reverse complement strand
ACAAAGACACATTAAGACGCCAAAAACTGTAGCAAAGAACTCGTGTCAGTTACACAAAACTTTCTTGGCAATAAAAAAAGCAGATGACTATGAGGAGCTCGTTACTAGATTGCTGTTGGCTTATCGCGATCTTGGGTGCAACATGAGTGTCAAGCTCCATTTCCTTAATAGTCACCTTGATAAATTTCTAGAGAATCTTGGGGCTGTTAGTGATGAACAGGGAGAGCGCTTCCATCAGGACCTCATGACGATGGAAGAGCGCTATCAGGGGCGATGGGACATAAATATGATGGCAGACTATTGCTGGAGTATCAAACGAGATTACCGTGAGAAAGTCTACAAACGGAAAAGCTACAAACGCAAATTCTTGCCTGAGTAGGACGTATTTGAACTTTGCACCTCATCCTTACCACTACTTCTGTATCAGATGCCATGTATATGGAAAATATATGTAATTGGAGAATGCTTCTGTGAATATATGAAGATTTTCTTTGCCAATACGTTTCCTTTATCCTAATTAATGCTAAAATGAAAAAAGTAAAATTGCAAAAAATCTGTAGCTTAGGGAGAAAATTTAACTTCAGAATTGAATTCAGCCCACTCAAATTAGGTAAGAACAAGTGCTGGTATAAATGCAACAAAAAATTTGTTCCCCCAGTGTTATATTTTGCAAAATAATGTTTAGAGAAACTGCTCTGTTTGGACACAAAAAATTTGTTCAGAGGGTATCACAGCGTACTTGATAACGTAAATTTCATGCTGGTTTTTATTAATTTTTAATAAGTAAAAGAACGAAATAAAATTTTATAAATTTACAGCGATCGGATGACATTGATCATTTAAAACATTGAAATTTTGCTTTTATACCAATTTGGCTTTTTCTTCGGCCCGATGCTCGGCTTTCTACAAATCATGTTTCCATTCGTTGGTTTTTTTGTTCGGCAAGCTCACCAGTTTCTTCGATTCTGAGACCAGCTTTTTCACCGAGATCCCACAATGTAATCCTTGGTGTCGATCATTTTTTCTTCGACAGCTTCGCCTAATCCTAAATTTTTTTCCCCGACAGTTCTTTCTTCAGACATCTGAATAAACAACCAAATTTTCTAATTTTCAATTAATTTAAAACTAGACAGTGAAAAATCTAAGCAAAGTTTGCTTGCTAACAGAACAGAACTATGAAACTGAGCAATTCATTTTCAACCTGACGTTAAGGAACATATAAGTGTTTGTCATAAACATGAATGAAAATTTCAATTATTAGATACAGTCCATGCACAATTGCAAACTCAAAAAGATTACATAAGAATTATGTGCAAGTACAGCGGAAGATAATTATTGAACACACTTTACTAAATTGCACTTTACACTTTACTTACACTTTACTAAATTGCTCGCCTACTGTTTTAACCATCTTTAACACACATGTTTGACCACTTTGTAAAGTGTAAGTGGTTAAAAATTTCACTTTGCGACGTACTTACTAATCATTCTTACTGTAATCTTTTTGATTTTGAAATTGTGGATGGGTTAGTAACAAATTTATTTATTTTTGCCGAAATTAAATGTTTGTCGCATGTCGTCATAGATATTGTAAAAGACAAAAAAAATTAAATAAATGCAACAATCTCCAAAGTGCAATGGGATGTTCAATATGGCACGCCGATCCATGTAAACAGTCACACTGGACAGTTATTCACTTAACAGTAGTTCACATATAAGAGTTCGAAGGTCGTTATTCTCAGTCGGTTAGTCTAAAAAACGAAAACATATCTTCCAACCTTAACATTTTTATTAGTAATCTTGTGTTACACAGTCTTATATGTCAGCATGTAGACCATCATTTAATTGCAAGGATTAATTGAGTGATAAAATCTTCATCGGACATTATATCAGTTTTTGTCCGACTCTCAGTCGGGTTGGCTGACCATGGTGCTTGGACAATTGTTTATTTAAAAGGCAGGAGTACAGAAACTGTTGTTAAACATATGTTACAATTATTGTTACTAGATATTCTATTAGCAGTTTGGAGCTCATGTCCCCAATGAACCTGACCTCTAATCCCATATAACATGTTGCACTTATTGTTCTTGTAATTGGAAATGCAACTGATGCCTTCATTATGCACACTTGAGAACTGGTGTATCTAACCAGAGCAGCAAGTTCAAAAACTTGCAGCGTTATCGCTCGTTACATTGAAGAGAGGAGGTAAGATTTTTAATAAACCGTCTGCTTAGTAAGTTGGTTAGAAAGAACGTTTGCCTGCTTCACTTGGCACGGCAAAACCAGGAGAGTGTTTACGTCTTCATTTTGCTTGGGCCGCTACATGCCTGGAGTTTTTCGGTTTACTCACGACGTCAGGGGGAGCAAATATCTAGCAAAAGCAGGCCGAAGCCTTACCGATCATGCACAGCTTACTTGGTCCGATCTGTGCGTATTAAATAAAAGCGATAAAGCACAGAAGCCTAGTGCCATCACAATCAAAATAAAACAGTCTAAAACTGACCAAATAGGTGTCGGCAACTCGAAAGTTATAGCCTGCACGAATTCGATTTACTGTGCTTGTTGTGCTGTATTAAATTATGCTGCAAATTTTAAAATCAAACCGATTTCTACCTCTCCTTTGTTTGTTTATAAGGCAAAACCTCTGACGACATCGGTCGCCCTAAAAGTTATCCGAAAATTGTTAAATGTCAGCGATTCGAGCAAAATAACTTTGCACTCTCTTCGCTCCAGAGGAGCTACGACAGCGTCGTTAACAGGAAGCCCTCAGGGATAGTTAAATCGCTTAGCAATTGGAAATCGGATGCCTTTCTTCGTTATGCTCGACCGAGGGACTCGTTCCTCTGGCTAGCTCAACGGCGCATGACCGTCGAGCAATGTTAACCTTGGGGCGAATGAATCGTGTTACATATTTGTCGATATTTATTTTGTTTTGTACATTATTTCAATCCTCTTTGATCATTACATTTTCGAATTCTGTTCGTTAATGTCCATAAAAATAATAAACATTGTGCCAGAGAACAAACAGGGGCGTTGTTAAATCATTTTAAAACTTTTCATCAGTTAAGACACAACAATGCACAGTTTCAAATACGACGAATGGCAAGACTAATGCAGTTTTACTTTCAGTCTTTATCGTTATTTTCAAGCAGTTGGTCAGAAGTTTTGCATTCAGCTTTTAAAGTAAAAGTATGCAAGCTGCCGTTTCGAAAGTTCTGGACAACATTTTGCCTGAATTTGATTCAGTGGTTGTCGATGCCAATAAATTAGCTTCAAAGTTGCAAATTAGTGGTCATCTTACGCAAAACGAAGTTGATATCATCCAGGCATGCAAAGACACAGCGTCGAAACTGCTTGTGAGACTATTTTATATTTTTCTATTAAAATGTTGTTATATATTGTCAAGTTCTGGATTTTCAGGAGATTTTCCGATGCCTCAAGCCGAGATCCGAAGTAGTTTTAAGGAGATTGCAAGAGATTTCCATCGAAATGGATTGGATTCAGTTATACAATGTGATTCAGTTCAAGGTAGCTTCGGTTAAAATTTGTCGACATTTATTAATGTCTAAAGATGAATTCGAATTACATGCGGAAAAATGTAAGTTAAATCACACTTTTAATGATTGAATTATGTTTTCTTATCATTGAGATAACAAGTCTTTCGCAAAATGTGTGAAAGTAAACAAAGTCTTCCATTTAGATAAGAAAAGTTCAAGCACTGAAAATATGCAAAATTTTTATTTTGACGTACGAGATCCGATGCAGCAATTTGTTGGAAGAGTTGAGCAATTACTTGCTTTACACGAGAAAATGCAAGGGACCAAAACAATGTTGGCAGGCGCAAAATCTACTGTTATGGCGGGAAGAACAACAGTGATAACGGGACTTGGGGGAATGGGTAAGTCGCAACTGGCGCTGAAGTATGTGCAATGGTACAGTCGAGAATATGATAACAAAATCTTGTGGATCAACGCCCAAACTGAATCAACTTTACGAGATTCATTTCAAAGATTAGCAAAGAAGTTATTTATCAATACTGAAAACAAAAACGGCACAGATACAGTTGCGTTAGCATGCAAAGTGTACGATCATTTTTCAAACACAAAATGCCTGTTTGTTTTCGACAATGTCGACAAAAAACTAGAAAGCGAATTCTACCCTGGAGGACCTGGAAACAAAATATATTTCTTGATAACATCTCGTTATCAAAATTGGGGGAATATAAACATGTTGCCACTGGACAACTTTACTGAAGAAGAAGCCGCAAAATGCATAAAAGACACATTGAAAATAACTGTAGACAGTCGCATAGATAGCAACGTTCTACAATTAGCTCGTATCTTGCACTGCTTTCCATTAGCCATTAATCAAGCCACATCGTACATTCGTGCATCTCAAACAAACTTGAGAATGGGAGTGTCCGGCTTGTCGTTCGCAATAGAAGACTTCATCAAAGAGTACAATGCAAAAAAAAAACAATTCTTCAATCACAAGTTTAGCGACGACTTTGGCAAACAGTCTTCGCAAACTACTTTCACTACTTGGTCGTTAACAATTAAAAAAATTTACAAAGAAAAAAGTGTCGGAAAACTTGCCATCGACACTTTGAATGCGATCTCTTATTTTGCGAGTCGAAATATTCCTATGGAAGTTTTTTTCGATGATTCGAATAAATTGAAAATCGTTGCAGCAGTTGAAAAGCTGAAACAATTTTCGATGCTGAATATCGATGGAAATTTGTTACAAATTCATCCATTGGTTCAGGAAATTACTCGATTGAATTTGAAACGTGCAAATGCCGAAAAAAAAACATTTGCAACTGTATGCAAAATGACAGTGAAGTACTTTCAACTGTTGAAGATAAAACCTTGTGACTACAGCAAACAGCGGCAACTATTAACTCACGCTGAAAACATTTTAAGTGAAATACAGATTTGGCTGAAAATAAATCTAGTAAAAAGGAAACAAGTCGAACAGAAGGCTTTAAAGGAATTGTTTTTCGAAATGCAGCATGCTTATTACTTCATAAGCGAACCTGCAAAACAAAAGTTAATACTCGAACATGAGTTGTCCATTGAAATGGAACAGTACGGAAAGTGGAAACAGTACAAAATTGCTTCAACATTGAACAATTTAGGCAACGCATATGGTAGTTTAGGCGATCATGAAAAACAAAAAATACTATTGGAAAGGGCACTGAAAATAAAAGTAAAACACTATGGACCTAAGCACTTTATAGTTGCTTCTACAATGGCAAACTTAGGCGGCGCTTATGGCAGTTTAGGCGACCATGAAAATGAAAAAATGCTATTGGAAAGAGCACTGGAAATAAAAGAAAAACATTATGGACCTGATCATTATAAAGTTGCTAGAACATCGTCAAATTTAGGCAACGCTTATAGCAGATTAGGCGACCCTGAAAAACAAAAACAGCTATTGGAAAGAGCACTGGAAATGCTAGAAAAACATTATGGGCCTGATCACTATGAAGTTGCTAGAACATTGGTAAATTTAGGCAACGCTTATGGCGACTTAGGCGAGCCTGAAAAACAAAAACAGCTATTGGTGAGAGCACTGAAAATACTAGAAAAACATTATGGACCTGATCACTATGAAGTTGCGATAACATTGGCAAATTTAGGCAAAGCTTATGGCGATTTAGGCCAGCATGATAAACAAAAACAGCTATTGGAAAGGGCACTGCTAATAAAAGAAAAACATTATGGACCTGAGCACTTTGAAGTTGCTTTTACATTTTGGCGTTTAGGCATTGCCAATGTAAATTTAGGCGATAATATATCAGGAAAAATACTTCTGGAAAAGGCAGTTGCGATTCAAGAAAAGCATTTCGGGACAAACCATTTTCAATATGCACGAATACTGGAAAATTTAGGCTACACATGTTGCAAATTAGGCGAACTTGAAAATGGGAAAAATATGATGAATAAGGCACTTCTTATTCTCGAGAAGCATTACGGACGTAACCATCCTATTGTCATGAGAACACGAGCAAATATTGACAGCTTTTAAAATATTCAAAACGATTCTAAAACAGTAATATCTTGTGATATGATGTCTTCTGTAATTATCAAATTTACTTCACTGTTGAAAATGTAGAATTAGAAAGTTTATTCGTAAAATGTAAAATTTCTTTGTAGAGTGCAGGGACGTCCTAAGAAAGTATCCCGGATAAAACACTTCCGGTGTCTACTCAGCACAGCTGACTTAGCTAAAGAGCCTTCAGATAAACCGAGAACTCTACGGGCACTTAGGTTCTAGAAAAATAGCTAAGAACTTAATTTGAGGACCTATAGTAAAGGCAACAATGACAAAGAAATTGAGTCATAATAATTAATAAAACGATCAAGCTCCCGCGTTAGGGTGAGCTACACAAGTACGTACTGTCACAAGGGTACGTCAGTGAATGGTCCTTCCACTGGCGGCGATTGTCCACTCGGCGATTCGTTGGAGAGTCGGGTGGCGGTCGACGCACTGGTTTCGTTGGAATATAGTTGATTACAAAATATAACAAATAACTTATAATTTGAACGATTTTATATAAACGATGTCGCTCGGTTTGAATGGCTCACTGGAAACTAACTCGGCACGAGAGAGAGAAAGAGAACGTGTGGATGGACGAGTTTCCAACTAGGAATAATGGGACTTTGCAATTTTACCCATAAGTCGACTTCAGTCACCAAATTGATCAGGTGAGTCACCTGATCGAGAGAGTGGCATTGAACCTGCTTTGCAGCCAATAGGTCAGATTGCCTGAGCTGCCCTCTGACGACACGAGTAATCGGTGACTTCTCCACCGTCCACACCTGCCCCAGAGGCAGTGAGCCAGTGCTAGTCGCCCCATGGAGCAAGCTCACTCTAAATGAGCTAGCGACTCAGAAGTACTACGTTCAATATAGTTTATCATTCTATAGTTGAACTATAGTTTAGGGAGAGGACGTGCGAACATTGTCACTAGGCCCTCCATGTCCACCAACATGGCTCCAATCCCAACCGTAGAAGCCACACAAGGGTTACCTCAATAAGGTACTGGGTTACATACACAACAGTACAATTAATCACAATCGTAGAGGGGACGCTTGATTGTCCCCTTAAAGCTCCTGTCTGGTCCCTTGGAATGGTTCGGATGCAGCTAGTGATCGAGGTCGCTGATATTGTGGTTCCGGATCCTACATCATTGCCGAATTCCAGATTTGCTCGTTTCCATCCTAATTCCTGCTACTAATCCGATTGGTCGATTTTTTGCAGAGTACTGGTCGCCATCTGTGAACCATTTCAAAATATCCTAAGCCAGTCAACAACTCGAATATTCATCATTTTTTCTTTCTCCTTTGTGGATATTGCACGTCCCATGGGCGTTTCAATTTTTTGCCCAATGATGAAGGTATCAAACGAAAAATCATTTTTTATATTGTAGCAAACGCACTACTACACTCATTAATGGTTTAGTCCCATAATAACAGTTTGTTATTAAACTTTAATCGTAAGAACATTTTTGAATTTTTTTTGATTCCTAGATGAGTGTCGTAAAAGTACATTAGAGATTCATTTTTGAATCATATGTTACTTTCATGTTGCTTCGTACCTTGTCGATTGGGGCGAAAATTGTATTCATAACAAATAATTATTATAACCCCGGGCTATAAAACGAGACCTGTTTGTTTTTGTATTATTTTTACGCGAAAAATGTATCATGATATTGTCATTGGCTGTCTTTTTCGAAAACATGGAAATGCTCATGCGTCGTTCACCGTATGCTGACGAAGAGTATAATTTACAGTACGACGTACAATAGTTGACGGTTGTAGACGATTTAAAACTAAAAATCGGTCGGACATGAAGTATTGGAACTTGTGAAAACAAATGGCGATTTAATATACCTTAATCAAATCGATATAAGCATAAACAAAATGTCTGCCTCTCATGAAATCAGCTACGGCAGTGAAAATTTTCAACTATAATTTTTGATTCCGAACCAAGAAAAACAAATCAAGGATCATCCAAGTGAATGCTTTTAACCATTCAAGCGATTAGCGCTTAATTCAAATTGACTTAAGGATGAAGAAAAATTGCGAATCAGTTCCGCTCCCTTATGTAACAAATTGTAAATCGAAACGAGCAAAAACGGGTAGCGTAATCTGAGCTCCATCGACGTCCGTCTGTTCACTGGCCAACGACATACGGCGCCATTTTTGCATCCATGAGGGTGAAGGGATTACTGTAACTTTAATCAACTATAGTGCAATAGAATATTACTATTTTTTGCTTTTCTTTCATGGTACTGTAAATTAAAAATTCATTGTTTTCATAATCATATTCATATTTCACTCTCACCTACCGCATCGCCGGTAGATTAAAATTCGAATCCGGTAGAAATTCTTTTTGAAAAAATGAATTATTTATTACCCCTCGTTGTGAAACGATTTTTCAACTCGAAATTCATTCGCCGACAGCAAAGTATAAGCAGTTTACGAATGTTTCTGGGCCTGGTTGATTCTCAAGTATGCCAGTAATTACATCATCAAAAACTTTTTCGAAAAAATAAAAAACATCCAAGCACGTCGTAACCATTTTCTAATGAAAAGTATTTCTAAAACATTAAAAAACGAGATTTTTCAATTTGTGACTGTTTAGTATTCTAAAAAAACAAAAATTCCGTTCTCATTGGCCACTGTTCTCTACAGAAATCCAGATTTGTTGAATGTTTGTTGGTTTTGTCGCATTTGACAGTAAATTCACTATAGTTTTACATTATGGACCGTTTCGACATTAGAAAAACAAGTTTCGGATCGTCTTCTATGCATTTTCGGGCGCAATTCCGTTTGTATTGGTGATTAATGATCATTGTTATCGATGTCGACCATCGATGGCCCGGGTCAGAAATGAGCGTCAGATTTTCGACAACCGATTAGAATACAATGGCGTTCGCGAATACTGCGGCCAAACTATTTGCAGCCCTGTCTCGAACTTTTTTCGGTTCTAGATCGTCAAAAAACCATACCATAAATCAGTCGGAAAATCAACACATCGCGTCGAAAACTCGTTACAACCGCAACCGAATCCCACGACCGTCTCGAGAGTATTATCAAAAAATTTCTGACAAATTTAAAAACGAATAAAAATAATGAACTAATCTCTGGAAAAGGAAGGAGAAGAAAAAACAAGAAAATTGATGGCTTTCGCGTGGAAAAGCGCAATAATCGTTTTGAGTCTTTTACGGCTAAATGAACAGGCAAATTATAGTCATGAGGCCGTCAACTATAGAGCGAACTATAGATCTCGTCCCTGACGAAAAACGGGTGCAGAAAAGACTCGAATAGGTCCGTTTTCGAATTCGAGATAAGAAAATCTGGTAAAAACTGACTGAAGATAAAAATCTTCTCATCAAGGTCGTACCTGATCTTCAGGTTCGATTTTTCTCTTCAATGTCATTTCGTCCATCTTTTGGGTCACTAAACCGCATAATTACAGTCATCGACGTGGTCGAACCGAGCAAATTTTTGGTTCGTACGGGCGCCACTATTTTCATGTTCAATGGATTCGACGATTCGCGTCAATGATCGTCATCCGCTTTTCGACAAAGGCAAATTATCGTATTACAGCGTGTCGTTGTCAAAAAATGCCCGAAACCACCAACAAAAATTCCCTAATGAGTCTCGAGTAGCATCGATTACAGTATAAAACTGTACTGTCAGATACTGTAGATTTCATGAATCATAAAATTACTGTAAATTGTATGATTTCATAAAATGCACGATTCAGTTGATTCGCCAGCAATTAAGTTGTTTCATTTCGTGGTTTCACTAGCTAATTTTTGAAAAGGAAGTCCTACTGTATATGAGTATCAAGTTTAAAGAAAACATTTTTCGAAGAAGAATTCTTCTGATGCTCAGGCGTTGTCAATCAAAATTGCCGTAACAATATTCGGGTCGTTGAACCTGGTTCTGGTGCCCAGGGCGCCGTTCGGAGGAGAGGCATCGAGAAATGAGTTGAGAACCAATTTCGCTTGTCCGTCATTGGGAAAAGCAAATTTTCGGTCGTCTACAGCGCTGAACGATGGCCGCCCGGTGAGCGAAACGAGCGAAATCGCGAACGAGCGTGTGTCAGTTGGCAATAGGACATTTTTCCGCAAAGTTTCGCATTCGTGCGCGATTTAACTTAACTTCGCGTTGAAACTTGTCTTCATCGTCGGCGAAAGTAGGTTCTTCTTCTATATGAACGACACACAACTATAGACGAACTATAGTGCGAGTCTAAAGGCGAATGAGAGTCTATACGCGACGTGACCACTTTCGTTTCGCGTCTAACCCCATTAACGTTCAATTCGTTACGTTATTCGTCGACGGGCGACGTCGTTTCGGGCGAAAAAACGAAACGAGCTAGGGAACTATCGTCCATGTTATTATTATGAATTATGAATGTGTTTTCGATCGGCGGCAACGTTATATCAATCATCGGCAACATTAATCCAACCCTCCGACGACATCCATTGGTCGCGTGACGAACGACTGGAGGATCACGCCCAGCATCCATGATCCATTAATATTATATATTTTATATTTTTGCGTACTCGAAAATTACCCCCGACGACGTCCGTCGGGTCTTTTATGCGTCGGTTGGCACGGGATACGGTCACTATAGTTGCGCTGGCTAGCGAGGTATCGGTGTCTCACTAGCAACTTATCGGTGTCTTTCCAGCAACCACCCGTGTAACGTATCGGTGACTACCTTCCAACAAAACCTTACCTGGATAGCGAGCTATCGGTGCCTCACTAGCAAACTATCCGTGTCTGGTTAGCTACTGATCGGTGCCAAAACTGGAATCATTTCGCTTGTGTTTCAATTTTATTCGCACGCGTATAAATTTTTGCGCCTACTGAAAAACTATAAATTTCATTAAACCGACATTTCGACTTTTCGAAAACTGGTAGAAAATTTTTAACAACCGCCATAAATTGCCGGGCGTCTATGCGAGATTTTGCTCGGAAAGTACTTTTTGACGACACGACGTTCGCCATTTTACTTTACTCATATTCGTTTGAAAACTAATTATCCGTCGGCCATGTTGGGTCAACCGACGTTGGCCATGTATCAATTGAACAGGTTCTATCAGGAGAGGGTGGCCGTACGAAAAGCCACGCTAGCTAAAAATATTCACGAACTATGCAAAATCGTTCAGGATATTTTAAAGGAAGTAGAATCGCAAGAACCGAGGTAAGAAAATCGATTTTGTTGAGAGTTGTGCCGCAGCGCCCGAAAAACGCTTGGCTAGTGCGATATTGTGCTCGGCTAGCGCGATATTATGCTCACAATCGTTTTTTTTTTGAGAGCCTACTGTAACGAAAGCCGTTTTGATTATTGATTAGTTTAAGAGTTGCGCCTCAGCGCCAGAAGGACGCATAGCTAGTGAGATTAAGTGCTCGTTTGTTAGCCTACTGTACTTTTTTCGGAGTTTTCTCCGAATTTCTAGCCAGTGAAACTGTTTTGCTTGCTAGATGATAGACAGTGAACATTTTTCGCTCGTTTTAGATTCATTAGCACCTTGGTCGAGAACAACGGGCGCTACGAGGGCGTGTACGCCATTTCGCCCAACGAGTTCGAAGTCATACTGTATTTGAATCAAATGGGAGTTTTTAATTTCGTCGACGACGGATCGTTGCCCGGTTGCGCCGTACTCAAACTGTCCGACGGTCGCAAGCGGTCCATGTCACTGTGGGTCGAATTCATAACGGCCAGCGGCTATTTGTCCGCGAGGAAAATTCGGTCGCGCTTTCAGACTTTGGTGGCGCAAGCCGTGGACAAGTGCCAGTACCGGGATATCGTCAAGATGATACCCGAGACCTCGGAGGTCAAGCTGAGGATCAAGGAAAGGCACGTGGTCCAAATAACCACAGCCTTCCGATGTAGCGGCATATGGCCCAGGTCCGCGTCCCATTGGCCGACGCCCGGGGTACCCTGGCCGAGCCCGGCCATGGTGCACGAGGTGAAGCAGGAGGGCTTCGACCTGTTCAGCAAAGAGCCGCTACCCATCCAAGGCAAACAACCGTCGATGGAGGGCGACGCCTGGATGATGAGCTTCAACCAGGCCGAAGACATCCTGCTGTCCGTCGGATGTCGCCGCAAGAGCCTGAGCATCTTGAAAACGTTGCGCGACCGGCACTTGGACGTCGGACCGGGTAGCCCGATAACGGGCTACATTTTGAAAACCCTAGTTCTCTTCGAATGCGAGAAACATCCGCACGAAGCCGAATGGGACGAGCTGGCCTTGGGCGATCGGATCGTCGGCGTGCTGTTGCAGTTGGTCAGCTGTTTGCAATGTCGAAAATGTCCTCACTATTTTATTCCCGCCTTGGACCTGCTTCGAGGTAAACCGACGAATTTGCTCGATCAAACCGCCAAACAGACGTGGCGCCTGTTGCGAGAGCTGTTGACCAACTCGCGGTCGCTGGAAACTTTGTAAATGTCAAAAGTTAGCCGGTGACGTTATCACCGATTGTCTAGCGAGCGCATTTGTTCGTTAACGTTCGAAGTGGGCACGCAACATGTCCGAACGGTCTACATTTGATTTTGTGATAGGCTTTTAATTTATACGAATGAAATTTGAATTTGTATATGAATTTGTATTTTTACTTGAGGATTACAGGGATCAAATTTGGCGAATCTTGTTTGACCAAAGATTCGTGACAGATTTTCTGATTTATTTATGACACAACTTTCGACAATGTTTCTTCGATTTCACGACACATAGCGTGCTCGATTTTTCATCTAGTCGCTCCTCATACAATATTCAAATGTCTTTTTTTCTGTTTTTCTTCTAATAGATTGTAAAAATTTGTGTTGTTTTTTTTATCACGTTGTGACTTTTCTGTAAAATGGTTACGAGGTGCTTTCGTGCTTTTTTTTGGTTTTCTGAAGAAATTTTTGATCATGTAATTATATTGGCTTCGGTACTTGAGCATCACACTCTTTCCACTAGAGCGCCCAGAAACATTCGGAAATTGCTTATACTTTGCTGTCAGCGAATGAATTTCGATTTGAAAAATCGTTTCACAGCCAGGGTAATAATTCATTTTTTTCGAAACTAATTTCTACTCGGACTCGAATTTTAATCTGCCGGCGGTGCGGTAGGTGAGAGTGAGATATGAATATGATTATGAAAACAACAAAGTTATAATTTACAGTACCAGGCGCCGTGAAAAAAAACAGAAAATAATAATTTTCCATTGCACTACAGTTGATTAAACTTACAGTAATCCACCATCCTCATGGATGCAAAAATGACGCCGTATGTCGTTGCCAGTGAACAGACGGACGTCGATGGTGCAGATTATGTTTCCCGTTTTTGCTCGTTTCGATTTACAATTTGTTACATAAGGGAGCGGAACTGATTCGCAACGGTTCATTTTCTTCATCCTTATGTCAATTTGAATTAAGCGCTAATCGCTCGAATGGATAAAAGCTATTCGCTTGGATGATCCTCAATTTGTTTTTCTTGAGTCGAAATCAAACACTATAGTTGAAAATTTCCGTGGCCATAGTTGTATTGATCCGCAGACATTTTTTTGATCTAATGATCCGCAGACATTTTTTTTATGCGTACGTCAATTTGAATTAAGGTCTATTATCTTGCGATTTGTTTTCACGAGTTCATTTAATCATTCAATGTCCCACCGATTTTTAGTTTTAAATCGTCTACAACCGTCAACTATTGGACGTCGTACTGTAAATTATACACTTCGTCAACATATGGTTAACGAGCGCACGGGCATGTTCGCGTTTTCGAAAAAGACACCGTACGACAAAAATCATGATACATTTTTCGCGTAAAAATGTTAGAAAAACAAACAGGTCTCGTTTTATAGCCCGGGGCACTATTTCGGGACTAATAATAATAATTCGTTGCGGATACAGTTTTCGACGACGACGGGAACGACGTAAAAGTGATTTACGATTCAAAAATGAACCTTCTGGATATTTTTACGAGCCTCTTTTCGAAATCGCAAAAAATCTTCGAAAATGTTTTTACGATTATAGTCTCAAAAAGCAAACTGTTATTATGGCACTAAAACGTTAACGAGTATAGTTAGCCCGATTGCTACACTATAACGAATGTATTTTCGTTTCAAACTTTCATCATCGGGCAAAAAATTGAAACGAACTTATTATTTCGTGGGCATTAGTATTAAAAACAGGAAGAAAAATGACCTCTTCCATCACTAGCATCCGAGGGTCTTTTTGCCATATTGGGACGTGTAATTACAATAATTATTCAAATTTTTCGCTATAGCAAGTGAAGGATAATGATCGTTCAAGCGTCTATTAGGATTACGATGATGGGTCAATATTGAAATCATGAAAATAATACATGAACTATATAATTCTGCATTCTCCACAAAGCCCCCTCAGAAACAACTCCTTCCTTCGAAAAAACCGCTGTGTCGGACCCATATCCCCCTAAAAAATAAACCCCTCAATAATAGCCCCATGCCCTTTATGGTGTGATAGTGGTGCTCTGTGGTGTGAAAAACAATCCTATTCTGGTTGTTACTCTTTGGAAAGATCAAATATTGATGAAGATAATTCGCAGAAATGCGAAGAAATTTCAAAGTCATGTTATTTTTCATGTATAAAATCATTCTGTAACGTTATTTTTTTAATCTCACATTGAAAACTTTTACTGGTAAAATGTTTCATGCAATATTTTTTTCGTACCATCAATACATAGGTTTTCAAAAAATAGCCCTCCTCCCCGCTCGAAAATAACCCCAGGCTTATTTTTTTTTTAATATTCATGATAATAAAATGAAATAAATGTGAAATTGTAAACATTACAGAACAAATAACCGTGAAACAGATTCTACTTGGTTGAATGCTGACACTTATAATTAATTCGCTGCGCAAGTCGCTTGAAACAATTGTGAGCTGTTTGCTGTTCCGTTAATATTATGCGATAATTTCAAAAGACAACATACTTTCAAAGATGGTTTTGATTGTTATTTTGTCAATTTAATATCGTGAAAAATGAAACGTCATTTTAAACAAGACCTTCAGAATATTTTCACCGATTTTATGATTTATGTCAGCGCTGGTAAGTTCAATTGTCATTGATGCATTTTACCATCGCGCGGCGTGTTTTCTTATGAAAAAGCTGTTTATAGTTGTAGATTTTTCAGATCACAGCTTTTTTCCAGCCACAGCTCTTTCTTGTTTTGGCATGTTATATTGTTCACCGACGCTTGAAGCATTCAGCGGATACGTCAAAGTTGCAGACTATCGGTGAATCGTTATTCAAGCGATGTTACAGTATTATGTACATTCATTGAACAAGAGAAAAATTTGAATGGATATACAGAGCGATTGCTAATTATTGCTGAAAAATACGATGTGTCCATATTGAAGCGATTATGTAAAAATCAATTGATTTGCGATTTATCCGATCTGAACGTTTGTCAGTTTTATGATTTCGCTTAATTTGCGCTAGTCGTTTGAAACAAACTTGTTTGAAATCCGTCAGCGAAAAAATCCGAAACCTTACCGCAGTAGAATCATGGAAATCAGAGAAAGATTCAAATTCTCGACTGGCTAATGAGATTTTAAAGCTGAAACACCAAACTGTCTTCTTTTCCATTATATCAATTATAATTGTCTCAGTTGAATTGTTATTATTAGCCACTGAAAAAAAAGTCAATTTTTTCATTTATTCTGTTTTTTATTCTTTTTTTTCAACAACATGACGACATTTTATTGCTAGAAACAAGTATAAACAACCACAAAATCAATTTTAGCAAGCTAGCCTTCAACGTTTAGTGTTTGTAACAAACTATCTCCAATGAATTTTCCTTTGATGTTTACTGCAAAAACTTAGCACATGTTTATTGGACTGGTAAACAAAATTTCAAGATATAAACCTTGACCGAAAGTGTTGGATTCAGTTTCGAAGTTCTGTTCTGTTATATCGAGCTAACTTGTGAAGTTTTTGATTTTTCTCACTGTCTACTTTTGAAAGTAAGAAAATTTGTTTCTATTTGTTTAACGGAAAACTAAAAAAGGTATTTTGTTTGTAGAATGTCTGACGAAAAAACTGTTGGCGAAAAAATTCAAGGCTTAGGCGAAGCCGTCAAGGAAAAAATGATCGACGCCAAGGATTACGTTGTCGGCTTGGGCGAAAAAGCTGGTCACAGAATCGAAGAAGCCGGTGATCATGCCGAAGATAAAGCCAACGAACGAAAACACGACTTGAAGAAAGCCGAACATCGCGCGGAAGAGAAAGCCAAAGGACTTTAAAAACAAAATTTCTGCTGTTAAATGTGCAATAACACGGTTCATTGTATTTTTGTAAAATTTACTACTAATTTATTGAAAAAATAAAGTTGCAACTCATATTCAGCGTAAAAAAAACTAAAAATGTCACTCGTTACCAAAGGCTTCGGTAACATAGCAAGCGATTACATATTGCTGGTGTCCATCCTAAAGTTGAAATTTAATATCCAAATTCAGATTGAATTTCGAGCATGTGATTAGATTCTGGTGTGCGCACACCGTTTGGTGTTATCAAAAACGTTTTAAAAAATCTATCTGAATATGATTTGTAAATTTCAAACATAATAAAACCAAAAAAGCAAATTAATTTTGAACTGTGACCAGATTCGATGCGTTAAATCGTTGAAAAAATTCATTAAGAATGCTCATACTTCATACTCATTAGCTTGTTTCATTTCCAGATGGTGGATGCGAGCAAATAACCGATTGGCACAATGTTACGCAGTATAGCCAAGATCCTAATCCAAATGGCTTGAAAAAAAGGTTTTATTTGTTTTTTATCAAGTTTAACGTAAAACAAAAGATTTGTTATTTGTTGCAGCGATTTCGTCGATATTACGGGTTATATTACGTAGGACAAGTAAACACCGAAGTTTTTGGAAAGCACGAAGATCTCAAAGATAGCAAAATCGCTGCAGCGAAAATCATCGCTAGTAAATCAACTATTATTGATTATTGTTATTAGTTAATTTCTTTGTTTTCAGAACAAGTGATAGTTTTGAAAAAGGGCACGAAATCGGCGGATAGAGAAGAAGCTTTGTGACCAAGTCCTTTTCGATTCGAGTGTTTTTTGATTGTCGATGTCATATTTTTCCACGTATGAATCAGGAAATAAAATTTAATTTAGCTTGCTAACTTATCTGCCACAAAATGTTTACAGATACATGTAATATGGATTTTATAGCCAACAAGCGAATATGGCAAAGAAAATCAACAGCTTGGATAAAATCAATTTGGACGATGACGAAGTCGTGTCAACTATCTGTTTGCCTTTCCAGCTAGAGTAAATAAAATTTGATTTAAAAACTGCTCCGTAAAGTCCAGAAATAGTTCAAAGCTGCTCATTAAAGTAGAAAAAATGTTACTGTACATATTATTCTCAGCGTAGAATTTTTTAGTGACTGCTCAATTTTCGACTTCGATGTTGAGTGGGTGTTCTAGAAGTAAAGTGGGTGGGTGTTTCTAGAAATTCTATTTATAAATCATAAGTGTTTAGTCATAATTCTTCCTATCCAAACCTATGCATTAAAGCTATAAATTCCTTCTAGAGCTTTTTAATGGTTCATCAATGATTCAAATTCACATTTTTATTTTGTTCTAGAACATCGTGGGGCTATTGCGCAAGTCCAGATGATTCACTGATGTCACATGCATCATTCTAGAATGTTCTGAATGGAATTCTTCTTTGTTTGAGTGGGCGTTCTTCCACATTGACATTAGTATTTTAGGGATAAAGAATTTATACAGCAACTGAGATCAATGTTCAAACTGAATATCTTCTTACTGTCGAAAAGGAGCCAGCGTCGAAGCGAATCCAACCGACTTTAATGCTGAGCAACAAGCCGTTGTTACCTCGGAACCAATGTTACCATGCCGCGACCGACAACAAGACAGACTGGTGCAACTTAGTTCTGGTATCTCCGAGAGTTTTTGGTGTGATCGACATTTGTGGTCATCTTACTTGGTTCGTGTTATTATGCGTGTTCGATCTGGGTTCGACGTTTTTCTATGGGTACCTTTGTTTATTCGCGTTCAACGTAGTTGCAGTTATATTTCTATTTGTTGGCTTGAAATTCGCAATGGCTTACTGTTTAGTTCCGTATCTGATATGGATCGTTATTTCAGTCATTATATTCATCATTTTGTCGTGTTTATCTATTGCGTCTGGAAGTGCGGATATCATCCGAGAAATCTCAGCCTATGTATTTGGTTCTTGTGCATACGCGTTTTGTTTTTGCTCGGTTTATACGGAATTCAAAGAAATCAGATCATAGAAATCGCAGCCCCATTGAATGAAGAAAGAAAATATTATTTTGATTAGACAGTTAGACACGCAGGCAATATTTATTTCATCAATAAGTTGAAAACACAAGTACGGAATAAAATGACTTGCAAATACTTTCCCCGGTTTGCGCTTTGACGATGACATTTTTTGTTTCTTTCGCGCATAAGTTTCACCATAAAATTGAACAAAATGCATCAACTCACAGTACTGCCCCAACTGAAATTCGTCAAGACGCCGAAAAGTAGCAAGGGGTCAAAAAGGTATCCAAAAGGATTTGATGTGGAACAACAAGTTCTTACCATGGAACCATTGTTAAAAGCCGCCAACGACAAAAAAACTGTATGTAGTGCATTTCATAGTGCAGTGTATTTCATATAGCTCCTAGTATTGTAGGACCGATCGAGATATCTTACCATCATGCGAGGCTCGTGTGCAAGCGCATTTTTACCGGCTAAGACGTATTTCTACATGAACGTGCGTTTCATAACGTGCGACTAATTGCGCCTATTTTTTCCGTCAGCTTTGACTATTATTTTTCTACCGGTTTCTTAATCATTTGCTCATGTTTAGCTTCGGCATCACAAGAAAAACATATCCCCCAGTTAGTATATAAATGATGAAATATGGTAAACATTGCGTGAAGAAATTTCGCCTACCGGATTCTTTGTGTTTCAGTATTTAGACTTATATTTGTTTAAAAATTCTTTATGAAGAACATGATAATATCCACCCGCATTTTCCGTTTACTAGGCGATTGCTTTAATGACAAATCAAGCGAGAAAAATTAAATCCGCACATTGTTTGTTTTCTCGCCATGCTATTCTTCGAATCTAGTGTCAAAGTCAATATTTATTGTCGTTCCACATTCGCAACCAGCGACAATTTGATAACGTTTCAATTGCATATAAACCAAGACAATGTTCTACTTTCTTCAGTATCTACGTGGGGTGTTCGACAATGTGTGAGATTTTTGAATACGCGCAATCCCAGTACATTTTTAAATGTATGACAAGAAAGCCCATCCATTTTTAGGTCTACTCTCAAAATTTTAGCCCAAAATATTACTCTGATCAGGAGAAAATCGATTTTTCCCAAAAGCTATATTTTGACATGGTAAA
>JAQGBA010001048.1:0-19464 GCA_034698125.1 Prionchulus punctatus | reverse complement strand
TGAATCCGGCTCGTAATGTATTGTACCTGCGCTTCTCATAATATGAATAAATGTGAACGAAAATTTTATTGTGAACCCACGAAAAATGATGTCCCATTGAGCGCACCATATCAAACGATGATACAATCAATTATTTGTTTTTACAGAGACTAATATGAATCTGAAGTGAAAAAAATGCCACACCTGTTGTCTCAATCTAAATAAAATCGTTCGACCATTCTTGTGGAATGAAGTAGAAGAAAATCAAACGCATTGATTATGTGCCCGGTTCGAATTGATTTTCGACTATTAGTAATCTATTTTTTAAATTTTCGATCATTTTAGTGGTTCAGTAATAGAAAATTAAAGAAACTATGATTGCATCGCTTTGAAAAGCGTTCAACTTTTTATCTTTTTTTGCAACTGTTCATTGATTACCGACTGTACTTGCTAGTTGTCTATAGTTGATAAAATCCATGGATAGTTGATCACCTTTCTAACACGTATCACTGGATTTATTGGTCATCAGCTGCAATGTTGATCACGCCAATGGCTGATCTTGGTTGATCGGTCACTATAGCTGACCAATGTGTACAGTTAAAAATTACTGTACTGAATGACTGAATACTAGTTGATGACTGGCTGACTATACTCGACAACTGCCCGCGGTTGATCTGTCGCTGACTATTGTAGACAGTAGGAGATTACTTATTACCGTTAACCACTGGACAAACGACGAATCAAAAAAATGAAACATGTAAGAAAATATGAATATCTAAAAAACATTTTTCATTATTATAATTATGAGTCGCGAAGTCTGAGTGCCTCGATGTCGATGCGTTTGATGACTTGGTGAATTAGATGCTCTGTCAGTTAAGCAAGCATTTTGGACTTTGACTTTTGCATAGGTATTGTCCAGGCTGCATTGGCTGAAAGTCCGCAGACATTGATATAGCATTTTTTTTCGCGTTGAATGGTTTCATGTTTGCGAAAATTGGATTATGAATTCGTCGTTAAGATGTCTTCAAAGCGAAACTATCTCCGTATCAAAAATGTATGTACCATTTTTCAGTTGGAGGTGGAGATTCTCGTCCAAGGTACATACGTCGAGTAGTTGGACATCCGTATCTAATAGATTTTGGTCAAAGAATGAATGAAGCTCTCGGTTTGGTTTATACGATGTCGCTCATGAATGGAAGCTTGTCAACTATAGTGTGAGCATGCATTTCAGCGACTAATATGGAGAACATCGATTGTGGGTTAGGTTTGCTGAAAGATGCTTGTTGTTGAGTTGTTCTCAAAAAAATTCGTAATCAACAGCGCATCTTGCTATTTTCAACAAAATATCATCCAGAATGTTTCTATTGAATTCGTTTTTCGGTCATATTTTAAAGAAAACGGATGCACGGAAAAGAGACTTGCCCGATTCCTGGAATCCGTTAGATACGATAAACGATGAACACATTTACATTCCTCGTGCCAGTGACATCATCGTAAATTGTCCGGCTAAATCCGGAACGGCGTGGTTATAACAGATTCTTCATCAAATCCTCACTAAAGGCGCCATCTATAAAGTCGCGTGGTATTTTCAATATCCGTTCTTCGCAATTCATTTTAATTTCAACGCCGAACAAACTTGCAGTCAGAGAATTTAGAAAAGCCATTTCGTGTATGAGTATGTATCCAAGTAACTTGTTACCTTAATTTACAGTTGTCCAATGACTGTACTCGTCCTTCAACTGTAACCCTACTCATTCACTAAACTTTTCTTTTTCGAAAGGAAGGAAGGAGCCGTTTTATGCAATCCGTACGACGCAGCGTATTCATATGAGAATTTCCACCGGCGAGTTTGGGGCACTGAGAAGACACTGACGATGAAGCTATAGCCGGGTATATGATAGCCGAAAAAGGCTCGGTATGTATTGTCATGATGGCATCTTTGTGCCTCATCGCCTAGATGCGAATGTTTTCTGGGCTGCACTACGAAGATGTGTTACAGGATTTGGAACTGATAACGGAACATTTCGCTGATTTCATCGAAGCGCCTTCGACCGACGATGGTTTGTTCATTTTGGAATTTCAGTTATATGTCAACACACTCGGACAATTTACAGCGAGCCCCGTTGCGGAGCTGTTAGCGAAGAAAAATGGCTGGTAACTAGCAACATAGTGCGAAAGGATGGAGGCAGATCGGTCCAGTTGTCAGTTTAACTGACGATTTGTGGCTTGACATCATTACAAAGCATTTAAGAGTCTAAAAAAATTACGATGAACTTTACCTGGAAGGTTCGAGATTGAGGTGACTTATCAGAAACAGTTTTTTCTTTCGTGGTATTGCTAGTTTATAATCTATAAAGTTATTGCCTGTTACTGATTTCATGTACAGTAATCCTGCCACTAGCCAGTGACGAAAGTCTGTCGTTGCAACAAAGTATTTGAACAACTATTGTTGTAATGTAGTCTGTGAAGAACTATAGTTGTATGGACTTGTACAAATTGCACTGGATTTCTTTCCAGCCAATCCTCAATTTCTTTAAGAAGTTTTTCGGTTTAAGGTGATAATTGTCTCATTTTTCTGAGGTCGATAGAAGACATAGAGCAATATTTCTCTACAAGGTGACACGCATCTGTCAATGTTATTTATTCTGTCTTTTGCTGTTTAAGATTCAGTCGGGTTACTTCTTGCACCAGCGAATGAATGCATAGAAGATCTTGATCTCTATTGACCACTGAAAATTGATGTAGTTTATCAATTGCTGTTGCGACATCGACCTCAGAGCTCATTTCGAGAAAAATCTGCAATGTATTGCTGTCGCGCACTAAATACGAAATTTTAATTCGAAATCTCTAATGTGTAGGATTGAATTTGCTGGGTTTGGACCTTGGTTTCTACTCTTCCTTCATTCAACAGATCTCGGCTGTATGTTGAGATCCGGACCGTAATAGCAGCTGATCTTTATCACGTTGTATTCTTTTACGATCCCGGACGTCGTAACGATGTTGTGCTAATCGTAAACATAAGTTGTAAAATAAAGTCCTAGAAGTTTTACGGAGAAACAATTGAATGCAAATTTACTAAAATACGAAACGCTTATCAGCGATTAATAAATACCAAGCAAACTGCTCACTAAGACCCACACCGAACTACAGTAGAAGCCCACGAAACGAGCCACATCTGAACACGCGTGTCCTAGCAGACGCGCAACCTACTGCAAACCAAGAACCTAGCTCGGGAACATTTAAATCACATACACCAGTCGTTGGTTTCGACGTCTCGTTGACAAAAAAAACCAACAAAAATAATACAAAAAAAACATGAAATAAAGCAAAAGAAGAAAACTCGAGTGAAACCCATAAGTAGCACGCTTTTAAACCTGGAAACCCACCCAAAACTCGGTTGGATGTACCTCGACGGGCTTTCGGATGGGTACAATTGAAAAAAAAAATACTGGAAAATAATGAAAAATAATGCAAAAATCAAACAAAAATAAGCGTAGCAAACGAGGGGTTAGATTAAACCAGATTAACTGAGCAAAGGAACAACAACAAAAACAAAAAAAAGAAATAATAAAGCAAAACAAAAAATTAAATGAAATTCCAAAAAAGTGAATGTCATTCGGTAGAATGACCATGAATCTGAATTTCAAACCGTTTTAACGTTTGTCCTGGTCATGCTTCGGGCGTTTCGCTGATTCAGAATGTCTCTTCTTTTCTTTTTCATCGGATTCCCGGCGCTTTCGATCATCATCGCATCTAGTGGGTGATACTGATCGTCTCGATGATGATGGTGCAGTAGGAGCTGGTGGTGTGACTGGAACGACAGACGGCACACGCACGTAAGCAGGCTTTGGCTGAGTGGCCGGCCGTCAAAACTTGGCGCGCCGGCGCAGCGTGAGCGGTCTTCTGGGTTACTTCCAAAAGGCACCATTTATTCTCGGGTTCTTCCAGATGATGACGCAAATTTTCGATCTCCTCGGCCTGCGACTGAATGGTGGTGGTAGTAACCGGCGACGGACATGGCCCGCCCAAAACCACAACGGCGGCAAACAATGGAATGAGGTCTGGGTGCAAAAGCTGCGACGGCATCAATGGCGACGGCAAAGTGACACCCGGCGCCATCGTAATCCTGGAGGGCATGACGGCACGGCTGGCCACGCGCTGACGTAATGAAGCTTCCAATTCCAAGTTCGCCGGCGGCGTGTTATCGATGGTGACTGATAAAACTCTCTGTCATTGCAAACTCTCGTCGAGATCAGGCCTCGGGGTGGCTCTAGCGATGCCGAAGTAGCTTCAGAAATTTTCGAATCACCCGATTCTATGCGATGTCGGCCCGAACGGCTAGACGTTGGTGCAGTGCCTGTTGTGATGCCTCGCCAACTGGAACGACTTCCAATGCGTCTGGTCGGCAGGTCCGACCCACTCGTTTCGACCGTTGATAAATCCCAATTCGACAAAGTTCGCCATTTATGTTCCTGTTGGTAATTTTCGAGCACAATGGCAGCGCTCGGAGTGCCACAATCTCATATCGAAAGTGACCTCAATTTGCATGCGTTCTAAAAATCTGTTTCTCTCTAACCAAGGCGTTCTTTCCTGGATTCCCTTGTCGATGACGAGGTATGGTTACCACACACACAGAGGTCAAATTGGTGGGTACTTCCGGCCGATTGGAGTTGTTGTCCTCTTAGAACAAATAGCGATAAATGCGATAAATGAACATAATTCTCGACAAAAAGCACATCGCGCACTTGCAATCGTCGGACGAAACGTTGGTATCTTTTCACTTCCTTGTGACTTCGTTGACTTGTTCGTCCACAAACGATGTCTTCGGCAGAATGTTATTCAAGTGGTCGACCCATGTAACGAACAATTTTTCAATTTCCTTACCACCATGGGCGTACACGCCGTACGCGTCCTCTGGAATGGCCCACAGACCGCAGGGCGGCGACGATCGTGTGCCGCGTTTGGCGCTGTAGGCATTCAACTCCTTTTCGTAAATCATCCTCTGTGACATCTGTGTATCGGCCATGTCCGATGCCCTCGAGATGTCGATCTCTATCTGCACTTCGTCCTACACTTATCGGAATGGAGCATCAGAATTCGGCGGTTTATAATCCTTGAACGAACGGGCGATGGAATTGCAGAGTTCGTTTACTTGTAGCTGCCATCCTTCGTTGTCGCTGAGTGAGACGTCCCCGGCATTTATAAGTTTGTATCGTACGACGTCGATGACAGAATGTAAACCCTCGACTTCCGACAGTGGGTTTGTCTCGCTCGATGAAGAACTCCTGCGTATAAAAGTTTCGTATGGAACAGCATTTGACAGCATAAGTCAAACATCGCTTCCAAAAGAGCTTGTGGAAAGCTCAAAGGTGGAAGCACAATAGAAAGCACGAGAGGAGCATCCAAACACTGCAGCAAGCGAATGTTCGGATTATCATGCGGCTCCAGCGGAAGTGTAACCCGGGGTTAGATCCTAAAGGACTAGACCCCATTCTACAGGAACGTTCGAAAATTCGTGTTTTACCATCGAGCTCAGTACCCGATTTACATGCAATCACAGCAAGTTGTATCTTGCCTCAGATGACACACGTGATGCCTTTGAAAATGAAAATGCTATGAAGTCAAAACGGCCCAAGTTGCAATTTTACGCCCTGCGACAAAACAGCGTGGTGTATCATGATTGCATTTGCACGACAACCGACGATCCTCCTCTTTTGAGTTTGGTCGAAGTTCAACTTCTTACGACATCAATTTTACGGATATATGCGAGATGGTTCCAAAATGCCTGTCAACTCGCTCGAAGAAAGACTGCTGCAAAACTGATCATGGTACAGATGATGACATTAGCCATTGCGTTTTTTTTTAATTTTTTGCCTTCACCATTTACTCGGATCTGTTTTTGCCTACAAGCAGCCTTAGATAATACATACCGGAAGCTGGCCAGGACATCTGGTACACTGCGGAGTCTAATACTCAGTGCCCCGCTGACCACTGAGACACCGAGATCCTGCCTTGTGACCTACCTTCCTCCTCGATTCTACCTGGGGATTGGCAGGATTCCCGATCATCATGGCGTTCCAAAACCGTCTGGGGCGCCCATTTTTTCACCTCCCATACGCTTATCGGAGCAGCCTTGGGCATCGGCTGTAGCGTGGAGGTCTTAATGGACATGCTCAAGCCTGAAGTTGAAATGACGCCGACGGAAGGAATTGAACCCAGGCCACTATAACGTGGACCGAAAGAGAACGACCGAAAGAGAACGAGAACGAACCATCGGGCCACCCGACCCCCCGCTATTGCGTAACTTGCAAACAAATTTTAAATGCACGAAAACGTTTATTTTTAGACTTCATTTTATATTCACAGGTTTACGATATTGTCAACATTAACTTTTTGCACATCACCCCGCAATGGTCTGGATTGTTTCCAAATGCTTCACTCATTTTCTGTACAAATGCCTGAATAAGACAACTTAACATTAAATTCCCAGTTGGTTGCGATCCACGGTACCATCAAGAATTACAGTGCACGCTTAGCTGCAAATCAAACCGCAGTATTTTTTATCATTTACCATTGGGTATCCCTTGTCCGTTTCATCAACCCGTGGCCAGCGCAAAGCAAAATTGCGAGCTATTGCGACATGACTGTTCAATGTTTGCCGTTTCATGAAACCAACTTGCAACAATTATACAAGTTTCATTGAAGAACAAGACGACATGCGAATTGGAGAAGAAGCTAAAAGCCCGTGGTTGAATTGTATTCGAAGAACGGGGTCCGAGTTTATGACTGTTTATGACTGACTGTTTATGACCGATCTATGACTGTATTTTATTTATGCGTTATCATTAATTTTTGCCGGCCTAACTTAATTATTTTCGAACATGTTAATTGCTATTAACCCATTTTGTTTGCACAAAGTAAAATTATTAAATTCATAATTCGTTATTTGTTACCCAATACAGAGACCAACGACTCAGCGATTTTCAAAAAACAATCAATTTTGACAACAACCAATAATCATCTAAAATTGTTCTGGAAGCCAAATTTAGTTGTTCGATGAACAACACAGAAAAGTAATTTCACTTTGTCTCAAGCCGAATTCTAGAAGAAAAACAAACTTACATGAAAAGTACAGAGAAATTTATTAAATTCATCAAAATTCATGCGTTTCAGAAGATAATCAAACAAAATTCATGCAAGTAACAAGTGACTTCCTTGCAATAAATATTGTATCAAAGAAAATTGTAAAAAATTAGTTTTGACTAAACTTTGCAAAAAGTTAAAACGACTTTTAAAAGGCTAGTACCTCTGTCATTTTCGCTCATTATAAGAATTCGAGCGGAAGGTAAGTGTCTTGATCCGATATCGAGCTTGAAAGATTGCAAATTACAACTACAGTTCGCCTCGGTGCAAAGACTAGAAACGTTGAAAATCAGAAACTTTGAAAATGGTTTTTATTTGCGAGAAATTAGATCAAATCGTGGTTCGCAATCGATTACGCCAAAAATTGTACTGCTTGATGTTCGACGACAGCCACGGACGCAGCGACAGCGATGGAATATCAATATTCCTGCTTCGAGCTTGCAATCACTTTCAACTTCTATAAATATGTAAACTTACCACCCCGCTTTCATTTTAGTAATCACTTATTGTGAATGCCCGTGGATGTATTATATTTGAAGAAAGCATCGTTGGCTACATTCTGTTCTTTGTTCCAATAAAAGAAATTCAACACCTAAAATTGTTCTGGCAAATAAGTTTTGGTGCATTGAAAGCGAACGACTCACTTCTCGTTACACAGGTCGAATTCTGCAATATTACTGCGACTGCCGATTGCATGCTGGCCACGCTTATGGATGTGCAAGCAACAATTAATATTTTCCAGGTCATGACTAACATTTACGCAGTATGGTGGCGAGTCGGTGAGCCAAGAGAATTTATTTGCTGTGAAAATGAGTAAACGAGATGAAAATAAGGAATTTTCTCAGAAAATATACTGTATACTCGAAAATTCTTTAAGAAAAACATATTTATGCAGGTATCTAAAGTCCTTTGAGTTTTTGCAATAACGTAAAAAATTTGTTTTTCAAGGCAACAAACGCTGTCATTTTTGTTAATTATCGTGAAATACAGTCTTAACCATATTTTCTTGCAACGTCGATTATTTTATAGAAAAATATGCGTCTCGCGCGAAGTTTAATCAAATAAATAACACTTAAAGAAACTAAAATTACGCACGTGTTTATTCAAAACTAACAAGAAATTGTTTCGCAAATAACTCACAGTGTAAAGTGGCCATGAAACACCATGAAACATGCGAATAGTCGTTCGCGTGGTTTGCTTTTTGCGCAGACAATTTTTATTATTAATTAAGAAATGTGTTATTTTTCACTATTTTATTTTTCACTGTTCTATTTTTCACGCGCTCTGCACAGTTTTTCTGATATTTTGCGTCAAGGCGCGTTTTCTCTTTGAATAATTTTTCAAGTTATTTCGTTAAGTCGGCCTTTCAATCAGCTCGCAAGCCAAATTTTTTGCGCGATATTTAATCCGATGTCGTCAAAAAGGAATTTTCGTTGATTTTCAAGTTAAAATTGTAAAGTGTTAACCGTTTTTTCAATCATTTTTTTATTGGATTTGCGCTGAGCGGTCGTGTCGTTCATTCCCGTTAGATTCTTCGACAGGTAAGAGTTAATTTTAAATTTGCGAAACAATTCTTGTTTATTGTTGATAAACACGTGCATAATTTTAGTTTCTATAAGCTATTTATTTGTTTAAGCTTAGCGAGACGCATATTTTCCTATAAAATAATCGACGCTGCAAGCAAATATTGTTAATTTCTGCGAATACATTTTCGTGAAAGCTTTGCGATCCTAAACTACAATTTTTTTTGTTTTCGGAAACGTATAATTCGACAATTCGCAAGTTTTCTTTCAAAACTTTTAGAGTAAAGAGTTGGTTCAAAATTTGCACACATCGTTCGTTTTCGAAATTCGTATCCGTTTCCGAAATTATTCTCGTTCGTAATGAAGAAAGTTGAAAAGGTATCAAGTAAATCGCCAGCCGCTAATTCACCGGTCGTGTCGCCGCCGAAAGGAGAAAATAAAGTATCTGTTGGAAAAAAGTCAAAGAAATCGCCAGTCACGTCGTCGAAAGGAAAAGGTGAAGTATCCGTTGGAAAAAAAGCAAATGAATCGCAAATCGTGCCTCTTACAGGAGAAAGAAAAGTGTCTCAGTCGCAAGTTTCCATTCAAAATGGTCGCGCTTCGAATATCGCTGGAGACAGTGCCGCGTCGAGAACAGTCTCAATTATGCATAAACCGAGGAACGAAACCGAAAGGAAATTCATCGACGATTTAAACAGGATGAGCCCCGAAGAATTGGAAGAATTGAAAAAGGATCACGCTAAAGCCGTACAAGAGGACAAGATTCGAAAGAAAATTATTCTTGTTGCTATCATTTTGGTCTTTTGCTTGATCGTTGCATTCGCTATTGCTTCGATTTCTGTTTTCCATGTCAAAATGCAAGAAGAGCTGGACACCAAAAGCAGTAATTCTTCCCAAGTAGAGCTTATTGAATTGGACGGAGAGAATGGTACGACAGTTGAAGGTACCTTTATCTTTCATTCATTTCTTTGCTTGGTCCTTCCCCTTTTTCTTATTTATTTAATTATTATTGTTTGAAACGCATACTAGTATGTACTCTCCAGCAATCTGATGATGCTTTTTTTAGAAATCAAACCGAAGCTTCCAGATATATCTGAACAGTGTGTTGAAGCTGCTGCAGGAAACAAAGACTCAACTTGTACCTATCATCGTGGTCAATATCCAATTAATTGTTCGTTTTTTTCATGCAGCTTTTACAAATTTTACGTCTGCAAATTAGAAGTTGAATTCTATGGTGCATTCTTTGGTCATGATGAGTCGGTAACATATGAGGGCAAAGTAGAAGATGAAACTCCGTGCAACAAAACTGCATGGTGCATTAACGGAAAATGCACCCCAACAAATGACAGCCGGGTTTTAGAATTTGGTCAACATTCAACTTCATATGAAATTACTTTTACTGATTTATGCGGCGAGGTTCCACGTTGCCTGGCTGACGACGATATGATTTTACTCCATGACAAGCATTATTCATGCTTCCGACGCAAATATGTTCCATATTTCAAGAATCATACTACCTGTCCGGATCTGAGTGACCCTGAATCTTTATGCGCTTACAAGGATAACGGTTAGTGTTCTTATTTTATTAAATAAAAACAAAGAATGAAATCATTTTTTTCTCATTGTTTGTAGAGAATGTTATATTTGGAAACGTTTACGATATCGTCAGAATAAATTTTGTGCAAATAGAGCCTCATTGGTCCGGACTGCCGTTGGGTGAATATGATCTTCAGAGTCCATTACTTGACACTGGCTATTCGCCATGGTACATCAGCGAAGTTTGCTACGAATGTCCAAATAAAATACCCGTCACAGACGCGATTAATAAGAGTGAGTTGTTCACAGGGTGCGAGCCAAAATTTCTCATTCAAAGGCAATGTATATTTTATTGCAAGGGAACCAGCACAATTAAATACCATTTGCCATTGGGAACTCCGTGTCCGCACCAGCAAACCGACCAGCGTGACAGTTCCACTATAGGCTATTGCGATTTCTTGGGGTTTTGCTTGCCGTTTGACCGAGACAATGTGCAAGAATTTTACAAGTTTCCATTGAAAAACAAGACGACTTGCGAGAAGAACTCGGAGAAGCCCACAAAGCCTTAAATATTCGATGAAACTATTTCAAGTCAATTTCGTTTTACCCTAGTGATCAGTGTTTTAACTTCAAGTGCTTTTCTTTTTTGTATATTTAACTAACCATTTGATTTCAAAAATGTTTCATTTTATTTCGTAAAATTTGTAATATCAACATAAAAATCTGAATTTTGTTATTTTGTACAAAATCTTCGAAAAACAAACAGATCAAGAAATCGAATTTCAGTGGAAAGTTGGGTTAGCGAGCATGAAGAACTTGAATTTAAACATACTGCAACAATAAAACGCTTGATGCTGAACTCGAAAACAAGAAAATTTTAACACTTTGTGACATACACTTTTTTATCAAAATATTAAAGTAATTCTGACATTTCAAACATTCGCTATAAATCAATCTGAATTTCCAAGTCAAAATGCTGAGCAGGTAACTTCAAGAAATCAGATTTCTATGTCAATTTGCATGACTTGTTATGAAAGGTATGGTCCAGACACAAAAATATCACACAGAGGAAAAAACAAGGCGTTTTATTTTTGACGACAAGTTAATAAAATGTAAACAGGAACAAATCGAGCAATCGCTAAACAAAAAGAAATGACATACTATAACATAATAATCAGTCAATTTCGACTTTATTGAAAAAACCAGCACCCGCAAAGTTAATTGTGAAACAAAATCGAGCTTAACTACTCGAATCTTTTTCGGATATTTCGTTAACCGACTGTAAATCGGCCGAGTCGTTGTCCATTTTGAACGGATTAACATCGGACGTCAGTGAATTCATCCGACTATTCTTCAACACTGCGTTCTGTTCGAAGGCTTTAACCAACGAGGCTTCGTCGAGTTTCTCGAAATTTTGTAACATCATCAGTTTAGCCGACAAGGCTTCGGAAAATTTCCGTCGATAACTATCCGAAATATTGTCCATAAGCGCGTAGATCGTTTCGAAGTACCGCACGTGCAAGTTGATATGATTCAAATAATCGCCGTTCATGCAATCGTGGCGCAGTGACGTCACGCGCCATCCTTTCATCGTCAGCTCGATACAATAGGCCTGGCCTTCCAACGTGGTGACGTTGAGAAAAATCAGCTCCGAAGTGCGCGGCATTAGTTCAGAAACGAATATATCTTTCACGGCGAACTGCAGTTCGTGAACGGCGGCGATGGCTTCGAGCTCTAAACTGTTCAGGCTGGATTCGCCCGGACTGACGTAAGAGCCGCCGATTTTCTGCGCTGGCAAATTCATTTGACGGACCGGCGGCGTCATAAAACCGTACCTGCTCGCGGGCAACGACGCTCGACTGTGGCTAACGTCCGGCGTATAAAGTCCGCTGTAAATATTGGCCCAAGGGCTTTCGATCATAGGCGGCGGCGGCATCGACAAACCGTCATCTTTAGAAGAGTTTACAGCCGCCAATGCAGCGGTAGCCGACGCTGAACGTTGCTCGTCTTCGCTGCACGAGCTTCCAGTTCCGATGGACTGTACGCTGTGATAATCGTCGTCGTCGGCGACAGGCGAATTGGGCGGCGACGATAGTTCTTCGTCGTGCGACGCCATCTGTTGGTATAACTGCAACGCGGTGCTCCACCTCAATGTTCTGCAAACAAAAATTTCGTTTTAAAACGAAGAATTCACGTCAACAAAGCAAATTTCGTTTGTAAAACAGCAAGTTGAAATGGATTTGCGTGGAAATCGATATCGTACTTTCCTTTTGTCATCAATTTGAAATAGATTTTCAAAATTTGCATGAAAACCTCATGATAAATAAGTCAGATATTGACATAAAGCGCGGGTGCCTAGATTTCACTTTCTTTCTATTTCACATAAAATCGACTTCCTACATTGTTAAACCAGATTTACGCGTAAAATTTGTTTTTTTTACACTGATTCCAGTAATTTGTTTTTATTTGATTTTAAATTGAATTTAGCAGCCGCTTTCATTCGCAAACTAGAAAATTTCCACGCGGTTTCTTTTTTTTAAACCCCGGTTAACTGGAATTTACCACTCTACGCAAGGTTTTTCCAAATTTTAAATTTAGTTCAGCAAACAAAACTAATAAATCTTCTCAACCGCTGTTGGTTCGGTGCCAAGAAGCAAAAGGGGGAACATCGTGCGGAATATCCACAGAAAATAAATAGACCGGCACGTGTACCGAGTAGAAAGATGCAGCGATTCGCTCCGATTTTTCAACACGTTGCAATAACAGCCAGACATTGCGAACAGGAAAGCAAGAAGGAAAGGGAAGATCGAATTTCCCATGTATGAAAAAAGTATTACATTGATGAATTGTTACGCAATATTACAGCGCGTGCTCGTCAGACGTGGGTGAACTTTTATAATGAAAAGCGGCTGAGACCAGTTTTCATTTGCATAAATGCACAAAAATGAGTCAGTGAGATCTCCGACACAAAACGCGACTGGATAATCGCTTGTGGGAGTCTTCCATAGAATTAATGTTCAATGACATGTCTAAGAGGTTTTCAATACAAATAATTACATGCGGGGGTGCCCCGATCGATGCGACAACTGAGGATCTACTTTTGCAAGCTAAAAGGAAAAAAGAGAACAAACTAAAAATATAGACGTACTCTTTTTGGCGATAAGCCGGCGACGTTCCCAGCACGTCGGCGAACGTGTTGACATCCAAAGCGATGGGTTTAGACGTCGGTAGCATCGTAGCAAGGAGAATTTTTCTTGTAGGAAAGTTAACAATTCAGGCGAACAAATCCAACAAAAATATAAAGAACGACTGCACAAAAGTAAAACTTTTCCGTAAGACCAATAAACTGGTGACACTAATTTTTATATAGTATTCGAACTGTCGACACGTTGGAAAAATAATGGCGTCACTGTAGTGTGTGTACAAGTTGATAGTCGCGTCAAAACAGGAACGCGCGGAAAATCGTCAACGCACGAGCGGCACGTGTTTCAGCAAAGTTTCAAAAACTTTTGGCTGTTCACGAAATTCTACGTACGTTGGACGACGACGATAAATCGAAATAAGGTACAATGAAAATTGGTAACTTTGAGCAAGTGTTTGTAAAGGTCACGAGCCGACGCACTTTGTGAAAATTGTAAGAGCACAAACGCCTAAAACGAGCAAATCATTGAGAAAATCGGCCAAAATTGTGACGATATAGTTAAAAGTGCGATAATGGCAAGAAAATCGCCTTGAAAAACAAAAATTAAGCGTTTACGAACGCCCCTTTCGCCTCCTTTCCGCCGATATGTGGGTTGTTTGACAACCAATGAACGATGGAAAAGCAAAATGGTATCACGTGAATTTCGGGCAATCGAGCACGTGCGTCGACATCGCGTCGCGACGCTGTACGTGCTGAGAGCAAACGACAGCGAAATCGTGACTAACAATCGACAGACGAACGGCGGCGAAATTTTTCACAGACAAAATAAAACCCTGAAGGTCCAAAGTCGGTGGAACGGAACGAAAAGTATTTTAGCTAGCGGCCCAAAATAGCGAAAGCGAAACGAAGAATTAGTTTTGAAATTTAACTAACGGGCACCTTGAAGAACGCAGAAGCGTTATTTGAGGCTGAATGAAGAAAACGCTGTCGCGACAACGGCTGTAATAATCAATCGGCGAATATGAATGATGCAACGACGCTGAAAGGTTTGCACGTTCCGAGGACAAGACACACCCAGAAAAAAATCAAAGTTTCCAGGGGGGAAATCAAATCCTTTGAAACGCAAGCTGTAAATTCTTCTGACAGAAGTGGCATTTAAAGCTGTTACATTGTACACTTTTTTGGTTTGTGGCGTTTTCATTAAATTATCGCTGTGTGCTGGCATGATTTTGAGTTTAACGACTTGCTGACGCTGAATATCAGCAGATTTCGTCATTCATTTAAAAATTGTCGCCTCGTACGAGCGCTGTCGCAATTTGGCAGATAAACAAGTTTATTATCCACACTTCGAAAAAACAAATTTAACGATACCGAAAAGTGTTTACTGTCTCCGCACTTTCTAAATCAAACAAATACCTTATTTTTAGCTGTCTTCAAGCAACAAACCTTCTTTATAAATTTCATAAACATGTGATTATAAAAGCAAATGTTACGTGCAATTAACACAATGACTGACTGAACTACAGCAGCGTATAATTTTTGATTTTATGTTTGTCGACCCGCAGCGGGCGATGTTTGAGCTGCCCCGCGCTGATGTTGTAATCATCAAAAACAAAATGCATTGTTGATAACAGAAATGGTTAATTTTAATTGTATCAAGATTGATTTTCTAAACGCTTAGCAAGCATAGATTTTCTGACGAATTTCGATTTATCCCAACATAAATTGCAAAAACAGCGATCGATAACGATGAAGTTTTATTGCAAAACAACATCACGCGGAAGGAATTTAGTAAAACTAAAAAAGCGTTGTCTTACATGATGTTGTATGTTTGATCTTTTAAATCAAAGATAGATATCCATATTGACTGTTAAATATCGAATGTTTTCCGGTAAATCCGAAAATAAATTATCCAGCGACGATATTAGCTTGTTGGAATGTGTAGCAGACAAAAAAAACGCTGGCACTTGCACGAAATCAATACAGCTTCATGTTCATTCGTTTTATTCTTTATTGCGCCAAAGTAAAACGAGCTTCATTCCATGGCCATCCAAGGCTATATTTATGGTTTTTATTAGTTGATAAACAAATTAATCGTTTTATTACCATCAACAATAAGATAACTATACAATAATGAGATTTTTCCAGTTTTTCAAAATTAATCGCTGCAAAATAAAACAAAGGAAAGATTTCATCCCATAATATAGTTTTTCCAGTTGATATTTAACGCGAAGGTCGAAGCGAATGGCATGCCAAAAAATATTTTCACTGCGATGTTTTGGTTATTTCGAAATGTCATCAGAAAAATAATATTGTACTTTGATGTGCAAAGTACAAAGTTCAGATTTTAGTTCCGCCGCTGGAACATCCAGGTACTGCGCAAAAAGTACAGTGGAGGAGGTAGGATAAGTAGAAAAAAGTTTAAAAGTTTGATTGACATTTCACTATTTGCACTCAAAAAAAGCACGTAAAACTTTTTGAAATCCAACATTCCTCGAAGGTTTATTTTCAGCGGGGAAAATTACATAAATAAAATCACTTCAAAATCGCTGCACACTTCGGTTGCTCGCCACGCTTTGTTTTTTGTAAGCAAACGAGTTTTTGAAAATGGCCGAACAATGAATGCTTCAATCATTACCAAATCAGATTCATAACCTGTTGCAACAATGAATCACGCCGCTTTTCTCCTTTTCAAAATGTTAATCAAATCCGCTGAAAGGAACTTCGGTTCGTCAACCCCAGTGATCATGAACGCGCATGGATTATCATGTGCTCGGCCTTGCGTCACAAGCTTTCGTGCAAAGAACTAAACCAATGCGCAACACGCAGTCAGGCGTGTCGCAAAATCCGACTCGCCCATGAAGTTAAGTCTACAGTGTGCCCCGATGGTAACCAAGAAGTACGCGCTGTCGGTAACATGCACCAGTTTTTCTTGATCGGCGTGTCGACCGGATTCGAAACTGAACAATACGTTTCTACTTTTTGGCAAAAATTTCACCCAAGGACATTATTATTGTTGTTCTTCGACTCTGAATGGCGATGCTGTCGATTTTTATTCTTACTGTGATTGGTTTCCGTCACACGTATTCATCAGGATTGTTTCAATGGCGTCAAGGAACGAAATATCTTCAGCCATCGCTACCGTTTCGTAAGTGAAATCGGATTTGTCTTCAACTTACTTTAAGCAGCCAAAATATGTCAGGTTGACAGTGAAGCAAGTCACGATATTTGTTTTCCGTTGATCTTACTGACTGACTCGGTGACTTAGCTAATTGGGAACTCTGATGCTTGCGCTGTAACGTTTCCCTGTTAGCTATTTACGTCATGCAGCGATTACAGCCATATTTGGGCGTAATCGCCAGCACAATAAAGAAACCGGCTTATGTTATCCATTGTGTCATCTATGTCATTGTAGTTGTCACATCGAGTATACATAATAATGCTTAATAAATCAAATCGCCAGGACTGGTTTCTTGTTTTTAGCCGCGCATTTAGCGCAAAATCACAAGAAAGACGATTTCTATTACGTTTTCATGGGTGATACGCAATATTGGTACGATTGTACGTACGATAATAAAAATTGCTTAGCCGAAACCAAATGTAAGACGACTGTGGGCACGAAGGAACAAGTCAGAGCTTGTCAGATCAAGCAAGGCGAATACGCAAATCGCGTTCAGCAGATCAGCGTCTACGATGTGGACACGATGATCAAGCAGATCACCAGCCATCCGCTGACTGGATTGGTGATCAACGGCGATTTGGTGATGTTCGGCAACGAGAATGAAATCGATCGCTTGAAACAGCAGTGGATGAACTTTTTCGATTTCAAAGTTTATCCCGGACTGGGAAATCACGACTATTACACGAATATCGATAAATGTCCGGATCAAGCGTGCTTGAACAGAATTCTCAAATATTTCATGGAGGAAGTGGAGAACAAGTTGCAACTTCGCATGGACTACAAAATCGGCTTGAACGTGCACACCAAGAAAGTCATAATCAACGGAAGTCTGTCGTATTCGTGGGACGAATGCTGGGATTTGGTGTGTTTCCATTTCGTACAACTCAACTATTATCCGACGTACAAGGAAATCATCGACAGCGCGATAGTTCAATGGCAAATCACTCCGTCGCTCGAATGGCTGGAAACCGACTTGCTACGACATCAAAACAAGCCGGTGATCTTGAATTTCCACGCCATGGACTATTCGTTCAGCAAAGCCGCCGAAGCTCAATTCATCAGCTTTCTAAATCGGATGTCCGCAAGCCACGTCAACATTGCAGCGATTATGTTCGCTCATGTTCACGAGAGATTCGGCTTGAAGGAAACGTGGTGTTTGGACGAGGGTCGCGTGAAAGTGCCTTTGCTATATTCGGGCAGTGTGCCTGCTAACAACTATATCCTAGCACAGTTTTCCGCAGGAACTAAATCCATAAAATCCATGTTTCAAATTCACGCCGTAAATGATTCGTTGAATTTGGTGGAGAAAGTCGAGTTCTCGGACGTTTGCAAAAATGGCGCCGTAGCGTCGAATGAAAACACGATTAACGCCTGGAAGAAGCCGATATCGGAATCGAAAGAAAATATTTTCAAATCGAAATTAAAAACTGCAATCAAGGGCAAAAATACGCTGAAGGCGTAACATTGTTTTTTCTGCATCATTTATAAGAAACTGGTTGGCTCCTAAAACTCGTTAACACCAGCATCATTCAAGTAGGAACCTGTTGGAAATGATGTACTATATTATGTAATTTTAATGATGTGATTTATGATGTTGTTCAGTAATTTTGATTGAACGGACCTAAAACAAAGGATGCCTTCAACAAACACAAAGGGGGTGGTATCATGAGAAAATTGGTGGGTGGCCATCGAATAAAATTTGTTTTGTAATATTGTAGAAGTACTTCCATGTAGTTTTAGAGATGCCCCCTTACAATAACCTCGAAAAGAACACCATTCCAATTAAAGCATTTTTTGTTTAGGAGGTGCTTTAGCAGTTGCAGATAATGCAAGATGTTGAAACTTCTGATTTCCTACGTATTTTTAGTTTTTCCACTAACTTTTGGTTACATATTTATGATTTACGAGTTGAAGCTCGGCTCTTGACTTGCCATTTTTTTAGTTAATTGACAGTCTCGGGCTTGGGATGAGTGCCACCACCTGAACAAAACCGAATGCTGCAGCAATAGTGGAGAGACTTTTCTTGTAGAAAACGGTGCAAAAATATGCCAAACAGATTCTCCTTGTTCCCTCGAGTGGCAAGGTAATCTTCCGCAATGTTCGACAAAATGTAAAGAAAACTGGGAACTAATTCGAATAAGTAGTGAGCATCCGGTAGGTTGCAAACATCAAAAATTTCTTTGTCGTAACAACAGCCATTGTCAAACATGACGACACCGACACAAGCTGTTAATTTGATTAAAAAAGAGGCCGGTTTTCTGTTTTTATGGATGCGCTAGTTAACAAGTAAATAAAACCAGCATGTGAAATGAGAAATGGCTGCAAGATTCAGTTTCATGGTGCACTAAAATAAATTCTAGTGCACTAGAACTAAAATAAAACAATCTAGTGCACTAGAATGCTCATTGGATAGCAAATTTGCTCCGCCTAGTAGCAAATTTGCTATCCAATGAGAATTCTAGTGCACTAGATTGTTTTATTTTAGTTCTAGTGCACTAGAACTTATTTTAGTGCACCATAACAACACTAGTCACAAATTTCCAACACTAAAATCTTACAAAAAATCAACTTTGGAAAAAATTAAAATGCAATAATTAAAGGTTTGAAAATCAAAAAATGTTAATTAGCTAATGGGTCATAGTCATAAAAATAATATACTAGTATTTCAGTTCTTTGCAACATACTGAACAGCTTTAATTATCTTTAAAAGCCAGTTTAGTTTTTGAAGTCTTTTACCACGTGATTGTAAGTTTTCGAAACTTCTGATTTCCTACATTCTTACGAGGAAAGGTCGCGAAGTGATACTCTCTGACGGGACGGGAAATAGATCATTCGATGCAGAATTTTGCGCTGATTTCAAGTATGAACTTCATTTTTCCCAACGAGCCCAATGGTCGACTGTGCTGACAATTTTTTTATATGCTGTAGCCATTGTCATTCCAATTTATGTTTTCGTCATT
>JAQGBA010001047.1:0-19464 GCA_034698125.1 Prionchulus punctatus | reverse complement strand
AGCACGTTAACGGGTTCATTTTGTAATTTTCAGTTACCTCGTGTTCCATTTGTTTCGCGTATTCGTCTTTGTTCATTTGTTCCCACGGATTGACGGCCTGCACGTTCGGCCGATGCGGACTGGTCTTCGGCGGCGTCGACGTCGCGGCGCTCAATCGTCGCCCGTCGCCCGCCGTTAAATGCTCGTGCGGCGGCGTGTAGGGTATCTGAAGCGACGGAATTCCGTTCACATTGCGCGCCAGCTGAGAGGAAAACGAGCGCAAATCCGAAACGCCGCCGCCACCGCCGATGTTTACTGTGGCGTACGGAGCCGCAGGTACGACGCCGTTCGACGACGGGGCCGGATATCGGCCGCCGTGACCGTTGACGACGACGGCCGGCGACGACGATAGAGAACCGAAATTCGCATGCGCGTCGGGCGGCGGTCGTACTGTAACGCCGTGATGATACGCAGGCGGCGGCAGGTTGGAATTTTGGATCGTTGCTGAGATCGGCCGACCCGTGGGCGGCGATGGATATGCAAATACGTCGTTCGACACGGGCGTCGTCGACGTAGAAAGCGACAGAGATTGAGCGCTAGTGTTTAAAAATTGATGCGCAGGCTAAAGAAAGAAAAGAAAGAAAAAACGAAATTCAAGCGAGAACAAAACCAAAATAAAACGGAAAAATTAAAATAACAGCAAGAAAAAAATCATAAAATTCCATAAAAGCAAATAAAACTCGAAAAACGTGCCCCAACGATAGAGAAACGAGCAAAAACGGGAAACGCATCGCGCCGAAATCGTTTTCATCGAGAAAAATCCAAAAAAACTTACCGCCCGTGCTTGAAATCCGTTTTGATTCGCAGGCGCGACGTTGTTGTAGACGGCGGCCGGCATAGTTTGGTGTTTTCCGTGTTGGGGCAATTGATGATATTCTTGATTGGTGTAGGCGGTCGGCGGTGGAATGGTCCCGACGCCGTTGCGGTTCGCAGGTTGACCGTCGTGCCAGCTACCCTCGCGACTTCGTCGATTCAGCGGCGATTGACTGGACGGCGGCGTTCGTTTCGAATGAATCAATCCGTCGTTGTTAAGGTACTGTATCGTTTGCGGAAAAGCCTGAAGATCAAATGCGGCGATATAAGTTTTGTAAAAATGACCGTTCGGACGCCGAGCCAGGCGACAAAAACGTCGAAATTTACGAGTCTCCAAAAATTGCTCGTTAACCATCGTAGCCAGTGAGAAAAAGTTACCTGATTATTTTGATAATGTGTTATATTTTGATAATAGTTCTCGTCGTGCGACGTCGGCGGCGGCTGTTGGTACGACGCCGACGTCGGCCGATGAGCGTGAACGGGAGACGGTCCGACGGAATGCGTCGGCGTATGCTGGTTGCTGTACTGACGTTGAACGCCGACGCCGTACGATACGGGCGGCGGCATCGGCGGTTGAGCGTCTTTTAAATTTTGCGCCGACATCGATCGATTTCTCGACGCATCGTGAGCGCCGCCGACGTTCGAATAAGCCGGCGGCGGCAGCGGTTGATGAATTTGATTCGTCGCCGATTGCTGAAGGCTGCTCGACGACGGATATCTCGTATGGCCGACGTTCGTCGGCGCGACGGCGTGATCCTGATGCTGAAGAATCTGCGGCGATACGCGCGTCGCCGACGGGTAATTTTGCTGCTGTTGCGACGCCGACGGCGGCAATCGATGACCGGCTAAATGTTCGGTGCTTTTGATTCGGCCGTCGATCGACGACGGTGAACCGTACGAACGCGACGGACTTTCCATTTCGCCGCCGCCCGTCGAACTCGTGTAAATCCACGTCGCTAATCCGTTGTAGAGCGCGGCGCCTTTGGCCACTTCGAACGAAACGATCGGTCCCGAACGGGCCATGAATTGAGCCGCTCTAGGAAAAAGTAGTCAGCGTCTATAGTTTCGTACAAACTATAGTTGAATTCGGACTATAGTTCGAAAAATTTTTTCGGCTTACTGATCCTGCGAAATTCCAACTAAATTATGCCCGTTGACTTTCAGCAATTGATCGCCCGACTGCAATCGTCCATCCTGAAAATCGCAACGACGCCAATTAGAAAAAATCCACCGTCCGTCGTGGTCGGCCGACGATCGTAGATAAAAATGAATTTTTTTTATTACCCTATAAGCGGCGCTGTTCGGCACGACTTTTTTCACGTAAATACCCGGTTCGCGTTGCCCTTGTCCCTGAAACGTACGAAAGCAAGTGGAATAATCGTCGAAAATAGCAACGAACAGGTGACGATTAATTAATTAACGACGACGCTCGTCGTTCGTTCGTCGCAACGACGTCGTAAAATTTACGATTCACCCGTTCAGAAGCGGAACGACGACCGACGGCGTTCGTCAACGCAAATCTCTCGTCGTTTACGCTTCGTCGTCCGTAACAAAAACAAAATTTCTGTACGACCCCGACGACGACGATGCGTGAAAAAAAAATTATTGTACGTCGTCGCTGCGACGACGAACAACGGCGAAAACACAAATGGCCCGAAGGGGCGAGGTCGTCGTTGGATAACAACAATGCGTCGCGCGTCGTCGGACGGCGTAAAATTCCGCTGCACAAATTTCAAAAATTCGATTTTCATAGAGGCCGCCCGCCGTCGTCGCAGCGGCGTTCCGAACGTTTCGTTATCGTTTTTGAGACCGATTCGGATAAAATCCGAACTGAAAATAGAACTAAATTCCACCCACCTGAGCTTGAACGATGCTCAATCCGATGCCGCCGTTGCCTTTTTCGAAATTTATTATCTCGATTTCCGGTTGACCTGCGCGCGGCATCATTTGCGGTGTGTACGGACCCTGAAATTAGTTTTAAAAATCTTTAAACGAGTTAAAAACAAAAAAGTACAGAAAAAAAACAATAGAATTCCGAAAAAGTGCACGAAACCGACGACGACCGGACGGAAAATTTGTTTCAAAACGAACAAGGTGACAAAAACCAATATGAATCACGCACATTTTTGTTTGAATTCGTCGTCGCCGGCGTATAAATCGGCATTGAAAAAACTTTCGTATATCCGCTCGACGCGCGACGACGATGTAAATAAGAATGAAATCCTTCTTGCATTTCTAAATCGTCGTCGTCGTCGTCGTCAGACGTCGAGCGCGCCAAGAAAAAAAAGAAGATTCGTAACGGACCGCAAAATGGCCCGATAAGACGTGAATTTTTTCGATTAGTTGTCTTTAAACAAATAGTTAACGTCGTTGCGGCGACGTGTTTCGTTCAATTTTTGGAAACAATGCAAAAAAAAATACTCGACGGCGACGAGAAAAAATTTAATTACACGCGTCGACGAGGCTTAAATGGCCGAAAAACTAATGGAAACGGCGTCCCGAATGATCGGCAACGGTCGAAAACATGAACGAACGTAAAAAAACAAAAAAAAATTAGCAGTTCAGAGGAGAATGAACGCCGAAAAACGTTACGTCGTCGCAACGACGACGAATGGTGGTTTCGTTTCGCTTTTTTGAACCCGTTCGCCGATCGCCGACGATGGAAATCGATCGGTTTTACGTTTTTATCGGCCTCAATAGGCCGTTCCGTTTTCGTCGTCGTCGTCGCACCATCGACGACGACGTTCGTAAAATGAAATGTTTTCATTTACCACCGAACGAGCGACGACGGAAGTGCGTTTGGAAGAAAAAAAACAGACCGCGAGATAGCGAACCACAACCAACGCCGCCGTCCGTGAAAAAAATTCCGAACGAGCAACGCGCGCCGAAAGTTTTTTCATACCAACGGCGCGCGACAACGAATGGCGAAATTCGAAATGATTGAAAATAAATATAAATCTAAAACCTAAGTACCACGTACGTTCTCGAAAATGAACCCGATGAGCGGCGATAAAAACAAAATACGAGCATCAAAAGAGTCCAATCGAGACAAAGTTCGAAACGAAACGGAAACGACACGTCGCGCCGAGTTATACTTGTCCATTCATTACAGTTGACCAGTGTCTATAGTTGTCCAGAAACCATACTTGTCCATGGACTATAGTTGCCCATAGACTATAGTTGTCCATTAACTATAGTCTAAATTGACTATAGTTGGCTAGTGAGTATAGCTCTCTAATGACTATGGACGACCATCGACTACAGTTGTCCAGTGGCTATAACTTTCCATGGACCATAGTCGGCCATAGACTATAGTTGTCTAATGACTACAGTTGTCCATTGGCCACAGTTGTCCGGTGACTATAGTTGTCCAAAATAAAATTTTCCAGACTATAGTTGTCCATAGACTATAGTTGTTAACGGACAATTGACTATAATTGTCCAACCAATTTCCATAGGCCATAGTTGTCCATGGACTACAGTTGACCGCAGACTATAGTTGCCCAGTGACTGTAGTTGTCAAGTAACTATAGTTCTCCTCTGACTACAGTTGTTCACTGACTATCGACGACGACGATAAACAACAAAAATTCATAAATAATTCACGACTAACAATTTTATTATCGCCGGTCGCCGCCGACAGTCAACGGGAGACTCAGGTACGACGATGGAAATACAAATTTTTGATTAATTTCCAATCAAAAATGTGTTTCGGCGCGACGGGCGGCGTCGATGGATGGATGGATGAGAAATTTTTCTTAAAACGAAACCAAAAACGCGCCCGTTTCGTCGTTGTCGCCGCGCCGAACGGGGCCGTTTTTAAATCGTTCAATGATTAAAATTTATTCCAATCAAAGATCGACCGACGACGACCGACGACGAATAATAGTAGCATCAATCTCAATCGTCTTCGCCGCATCGACGACGATGAAAAGAAACGAATCGTGGTCCTAATCGTACGAATCTAAGCCGATTTTTTGTTTCAATCTATCTGAATCGGCCGAAAACTCGTTCCTTATTTCACAATTACCGATATCGTCGTCGTCATTTTCTTCTTCGACGACGCTTCGTAGTCGACGATACGATCTTTTCTTAATTTCGTAAACGACGACGATCGACTCCACGACGACGAGCGTCGTTTAAAACTTTTCGAATTCTCCTCGTCGCAATCGAAGCGCATCGTCGTCGTCGATAAGAAAAAAATTAAACAAAAAAAACAACCTCGATCGACGGCGGTTTCGAAAAATGTTTTAAAATTAACGAAACGTTTCGCACCGAATATTTCGCCGTTTCGGACGGAATCGAAACGTTTTCGGGCGTCGACGACGTTCGAATCGGTCGTCGTCGCCGACGTAGGCGCGAAAGTGAGTCGTCGTCGTCGTCGTCGCACGCCGCGGTCCAACTATAGTTTACTTTCTCGCCCCCGCCGACGGATGAAACATGAAAAAATATCCCCGATTCAATCCGTTAGCGACCCGAAATCCGTCGCAGCGACGACGTATACGGGCAAAAACCGCGAACAAATAACGAAAATTGCAAAATTTCTACCTAAATTCGTCGTCGACGCTTCGACGACGAGTAAATAAAAACATTTGTCGAAATTTCCGCGGAGATTTACGATAAAAACTTTTCACGCGACGAAGCGACAGCGAGAAAGCTTATCGTATCCGAAAATCGACCGCAACGACGACGTCGCAGCGCCCGCTACGCGTTGAAATTACTCGAATCGGGCTAGAAATTGTTTCCGATCGTGTCGAAAATGTATTTCGAACGGTCGCTAAAATATTTTCGACGTCGCCCGCGTCCACTCGACCGACGACGAGCCGAGTGCAAAACTCGTCGAACGACGAGTGCAACGAAAAAAGGACCGATCGAGAATGCGCGAAGCTTACTTTTCGTACGAAAATGTGTTAAAACCGTCGTCGTCGATCGGCGTAAAAAAAACAAAAAATGAACAAAACGACGCGTACGAAACCGAAAAATGTCCGAAACGGGCTTCGTCAGCGCCCGATGACGAACAAATGACGCACGTTTCGGCGCTGGAAACGTTCTTTATTTAAACTCAAAATGTGATTCGAGCGACGACGACGTCCGAAAATAGATAGGCGCTCAAAGTTTTACAACGATCGACGACGATAAATTAATTTTTTAAAAACGAATTACGTCGCTCGTCGATCCCATATGTACGGTCCACAAGCCCGACGACGACGGTTGCATGATCATTCGACATAATCCTAGAAAAAAATTCGTGTGAAACGCGTTTTCGCCCGGAAACGAGCTAATGACGACGACAAATCGGTACCTCGTTGCAATAAAACGTCCACGAAATCTTTCAAACCGGGCGCCAAACCGCGAACGACGTCCGGCGAATATCCGTCGTCGGGCAACAGGAACGGCAATTGCAAATCCAAATCCTCTTCGACGTGAACGAATTGGCCTTCGGCTTTCAACAATTCATCGACTTGACTTTCAGCGATCTTCAGAGGATAAAAAAATCAAAAAATTTCAACGTGAAACGAAAATTTGCCCGTTGGCGACGTTACTTTGACCATATTTTCGATTAATTCTTTCGCAATAGGCGACTCGCCGACGTCCGTTCGGTATCGTTCCAATAAACTTCTCAATTGAAAACTATTCAACTTCGGACACGCGGCGACCAACGGCGCCAGATTGTCGACGGTCTTCGACGCTTGCAACAATTTCGCCGCCTACGAATTGAAAAATTGCACGAACCGACGACGGAAAAACGAATTTCGCGCACTAGCCGCTCACTTGTAGAACGCGTTCGAGGCGGCATTCGGCCGCCAACTCCAATCCTTGTTTCTCGGCCCAAATTTGAATGAAATTCAATCGTTTCGTCAAATGGACGCCCCACGAGCGGCAACAATAGCTGCCGCCCTCGCGACTGACCAACCAATTGAACAAATACATGTTGACGTAGTGAAATAATTGCGAAAAAATTTGAATCGTCAACGCCGCGTTGACACGGCACATTCGCAATACGGCCATCGCGCCGCTGAGCATGTGCAGGCATTGATCTACGCAAAAAAATCGACCGATTAGAACGTTAAAAACAAATTTATCGCCCGTTTAACAGTCGAAATATCGATTTAAAGTCATACTCGACGCCGCTTGATCGTCCATATTCAATTCCAACATGAACGGCATCGAAGCGTGTAGATCTTGTTTGAAACACGCCGACAAATGATCGAAGGCTTTTTGCACGGCGTCGGCCAACGAGTCTTGCGGTTCGGGCGTCGTACAACGGCGCAAGTCGTTGTCCAATTTCAAGAAATTCAATATCTCCGAACTGTTGCCCATCCAAAATGCCAACGCCGCCGCTTCGTGGCAATGATCCTGCAGCGGGCGGAGAACAAAAGTACTCGTTACGCTGACCGAAAGATAAAAACCGCGTCGCGGCGTTTACCTGAATCGTAACGTGTAGAACGCTAGCGAATTTCGTCAAAAAATCGGCCAATCGTCGGCCGCGTTCCTCGACGCTGGCGCCGACGCGATAATGCGGCGACGCGCGGTATCGGCAAACCATGTAGACGACGTACGCCGGCGCCAATTTGAAATTCACCCGTTCCGTTTGTACGTCGCGTACGACGGTGGCGATGAAATCTTGTTCGGCTGAAGAAGAAAAAACCGTCGTCGTCGTCCGATAAATAAATCTCAAATCGTCGTCGCGCGACGACTATAGTTTTACAGCGACTATAGTTGAACGGAGTATATAGCTGACCGACGACGATAGCTAATTTACCATTGTCCGATAATTCGACGATCGCCGGTATCGTATCCCGACCCATCAACGTCGTCGGCCGTGTCAAACTGTTCGGTTGATTCGCAGGCGCGACGGCTGGCGGTCGGTGCTTCGAAGCGTCGGACATCGTTCTGAAAAAACAAAAAAAATGCGCTAGCCATCGAAGAAAAGCTATCAAAACGACGAGGAAAACGAAAAAGCGACCGAACCCGAAGAAAGCAACAAAAAAAACGCACACCACTCGAACTCGAACGTACGTCGACGAGAACTTACGTGCGAACCTGACTATCGACGCCCGCGCTGCCGTCGGACGAATGTACGTGACCGTCGACATCGAACGTCGTTTCGTACAACGCTGACGTCGAACCGACAAACGACGACGATAGAGCTCGGGCGATGATTCGATTTGTATCATTGAAAACTAAATTTCTGTCGTCGTCGTCGTTGCTGTATTTGGACGAACTGTTAGTAAGACAAAAAAAGGACAAGTCTAAGGAAAAATTGCCCGATTCGAACGAAATTCATGCGTGTTAGTCGTGCGAAAGTTACTCGCTCGGTCGAAAAATCGTAACTTACCGATTCGTTTGCGAATAACTTCTGTTCATCATCGACGCAGCGTCGGCGTCGATCGAATTATTATTTATGCTCTGCAAATCAAAAATAACAAACGTTTACGGCCGGCGTCAAAATGAACGCAAAAAAACAAGAAACGTGTCGCGGCCAGCGACGCAACGAACAAAAAACGCCGCCGACTTACATCGAAATTCGGAAAAACGAATCGGAAAAAATTCGTCCGGCCGATTCGAATCGAATTTCCGTTTCGAAGAATCGTTGTTTCCGATATCGATTTTTCGTTGATCAAAATTTCGGCGTTCGGTGAACACGGCGTTATCGTGACGACGCCGTCCATGAACGCGATTACGCAATGTCTCGGATGAACGTTGGCGCCGAAAAGCTTTAAAAAAAATTACGTTTTCAAAAACTGCACGATTTCGCGACATCCAGCGCGCAAAATTTGTTTACGAATAGTCCGTTCGGCGACGTTTCCAACGACGAATCGTTGCCGACTTCGGTGACGTTCGGTTGAATGTGAATGACTCGTTGATTCGTACGACCGTTGGCCGGATCTTCGATGAGTTCCACCAAGCACGGCGTTTGTTTCGGACGACCGTCGGCGTTACGTGAATCTTGTTCGCTCGTCGTCGACGGGCGTTGTTTGCGTCGTTTCAGTCGAAGCATTTCGGCCGATTTGCGTCGTACGTGAAACGTAATCGTACCTAAAATTGAACGAAAGAAATTATAGTTGATGGCGGGAGTCTATAGTCGATACGCGTCTATAGTTGATTAGCGTCTATAGTTGATTATTAACTTTTAAAATGCTTACCTTTCATGCCTTCGTTGGCCAACAAAAGGAGGGGGCAATCGTCGTCGTCTAACACTCGTTCGACGGGCGTTACGTTTTGAATTTGCTCGTCGGACGGCGTTCGAATTTCGATAAGGCAATATTCGGACGGGTCGTGCCAATCGAGCCCGTATTTTTCCAACGTTTCTTTCACGATTTTCTCGGCACGATCTTTGATCGAAACGAGCAGCGTTACGTATGGTTTACTTTCGCTCAATTCCTCGCCGTAAATCTTTAAACTGCCGCCTAAAACGTGCGCTAGCCATTGAACTATCGTCGCTATTTCGCCAACGAACTGCGCAACTATAGTTTCGTCGAACTATAGTCTCCAAGCAACTATTGTTCACCGACCTTCGCCCATATCCTTCAATTTTTGTTCCAATTTTCGCTCGCGCCGTTTTTTCATAACGATTTCCGGATTCGATATCGTTCGAGTGAAATTCGTATTCGGCACTTCGGCGTACAGTTTCGTCGCGACGTCTTCGGCTTCGCGCGTCCGCGAGAACTCCTTTTCGAGACGTTTCTGTTCTTTTTTCTCCCGTTTCGATAATTTTCGTTTCATTTGCGAGTCGTTTTCAGTCGCCTGACGCGTCAAAAAAAACAAAACGTAATTAAAAATTTGCTAAAAACGCTTTTTCGACGGTTTCCAACATTTACGGGACGAAAAATGTCGCTTAAAATGTATTTTTTCGGCGACCAACCGTTCCAAAATATCAAAAACATGACGAATTCAAGTTAGGACGAGAATCGACATCGGCGAAACAAAATTTCGGACGTCACGTCGCCCTTTTACATCTCTCCCACTCGCCCGAACATCGCGCGCGCCTGAGCATCGCGTTTTAACGATGAAACGATTTCGAGCACCTTTTCGAATGAAAAGACGCCGAAAACTTGCTTAAAAACGTTTCGTACCCTCAAAATTTGCGATGTTAGTTTTTCGCCGTCCCTTTTCAATAAAAAACGCCCTTCGCGATCGTCTTTATGCCAATTTAATTGAACCAACAACGGTTTTTCGTCCAACGCCAACTTTCGCTCGCCGCCGTTCTCATGCACTTCCCACAACGTATACGACGGCGACGTTAACATTTTCAAATCGGGATGAAATTTTTCGATTAACGCCTCGATAACGGCTCGAGTCGTCGCCGTCGACGATACGCGTATGCATTTCGTCGCCACTTTTTGTCCGGACTCTTGGAAGAAAAAACGCATGACGCCATGAAACTCCAATTCCTAGAAGAAGAAAAAACAAAAAATCAGTCGTCTAAAAGTGAAAATCGGTCAAATACAGTTAACGATCTCAGCAATTATAGATGATAGTAAACAGGCGCCCAGCAACTACAAGCTTCCATCATCTATAAAGTTCATCAACTATAGACGCCCGTCGACTATAGATGTTGATCAACTATAGACACTCGTTAACTATAGACGCATATCAATTATAGACCACTTAACAACCACAGACGCCCATCAACTATAGGTGCCCGTCGACTATAGACGGTGAACAAATGTAGACGCCCGTCGACTATCGACGTTGATCAACTGTAGACTCTCATCATCTATAAATGATCATCAACTATAGACGCCAAACGAAAATAGACGCTCGTCAACTATAGCTTCTCAAGCACTGTAGTTTCAATTTTTGCTTGTTTCGCAACTTCCGACGATCGAAATCCAGTTTTAAATTTGTATAAATCGCGAATGAAAAACAAAATTTCGCTTCGCCGTACGACGCCAGATCGGAAAAACTTTTTTGTTGCGCGCGCGTGTTGATTTTGCTGGCTGTGTTTAGCCGTTGGTTTGTTTGGTGAAACTTCAAAGAGCAATTTTCGCGTCGTCTATCGACGGTTATCGGGGGCTAAACGCCGAACGTCGTCGGAAAAAAATTACTATTTTCCCCAGCGACGAATCGCGCGAGTGAAAAAAAAACCTCGTCGTCGACGCGGGGGCGTTAAGGAGAAAAGCGCCGAACAGGTAGAAAGAAAAAAAGAAAACTGTACGAAACGAAAAATGGACCGATGCGACGACGGCGAAGACCCGAATAAGACGCCGCCGGGCTCGTTTTCGGACGACGCGGGTGACAAAACGCGGTCATTTCGGCGAATAAATTCTTAAAGAAAAACGCCCCCTTCCTTCGTTTGTTTCGACCTTTCGAGAATAAAAAACTTTTAGTCGACGATATTTAAAATCGAATTTGACGCCCGATAAACATGACGAGAAACAAAATTTCGCGCATAAAACATTCGCGGTCATCGTGTCGGCGACTTTATGGATCGAGGCGATTTTCGAATTCACGACGAAAAACAAAATTTTCGACGTAAAATCAAGAAAAAACCGTAGCGAATCGCTTCTTAGCACATTTCGAAGTGTTTTAGGCGCAAAAAGTGTTCGTAAATGAAAGAACTTGGCGCAAAAACCGAAAAAACAAAATTGCGACACGCTGCGCTTGGAAAAAGTCTTGAATCAGTGTTAAACTCATTTCAATCAACTACAGACAAAAATGCATGGGAATTTCGATGCAATTTGCCAAAAAAAGAGACACGAGCAAACAACGGCCATAGATAATTTTAAAGCACGTTTTAAAACATTCTAGACATAAAACGAGTCTCAATTTTGAAGAATCAGGCGCAGAAATGGAAACGAAAGTTTTCGACACGTAAAAACCGTTTTTAAACAAATTTCGTGAATGGAACGATTTTTTACAAGCAAACCGAATTTTAAAACAAAATTTTCGTCCTCGCTTACTTCGTTCGGTTCACTCAACGCGAATAAATCCAAACGATTCGAATTCCAGTCTTCGATTAATTTTTTCAATTGCAATCTCATTCGTTCTTTTTCCGGATCCATCGAATTCATAATTATAATAAATTTAAATAATTAAAATTCTAATATTATTTAAATCCGCGTGAGTGAAAGTTTTTTGGTTTTGATCTTGGTCCCGATTTCGGAAAAACGAAACAAATTTATTGCTTTAATTTATAAAAATATAAAATTTTCTACGATTTAAAACGCATCACAAAACGTGCGAAATTGTTTTAGGCACGTTTCGTTAATTTTGAGGATTAATTTTAGCACAATTTTACATCATAAAATGTCGCGGATAGTGACTTTTAGAGGAATTTTGGAAAACTTTCAAAAATATGTCGTGAATAACCTGATATGGTTGTTTTGCGGTAAGACAATTCAAACCTGCGCATCAAATAACTATTTAACCCGCGAATTTTAAAAATTGAAATATGAAAATCTTAATTTTACCAATTAAACGTGTTTTTTTTTCAAAGAAACAACATTAAAGAATGAGATATGCACAAAAAAACATAAGTTTTTATAAATTTGTGCAAATTTCTTCAACAATCTACAAAAAATTTTGTCTTCGTTACCTACTTTTAGTCAGTAATCCACGGGTAAAATGTCATAATTAATTTTTTTATTCACAGGTCAGCGATATTTTCTTAACTTTATATTTTTAAATTTTTCACTGAAAGATAATCACATTGACTTAGCTTGCTAGAGGGAAATACATATTTTCAGGTTGATTCGCAAGTACATGTTTGTCTGCCAATTTGCTATATGCCTATGCAATTTTCACAAAATTTAGTTCGGAATTGATATTACAAACGATTATTAGCGGTTTGTGCGTGATAAACGTAAAAACGGACAGTTTTCAGTAATTTTTAGCTCGTAATCTTGCGTCAAGCTTCAACGCAAATTTTGTAGTAAAGGAAAACAGAAAATTTCACGAAAATTTTTTTTTATTTTTATTTTATTTATTTTTCTCTGTATTGAACATGTTTTGGTGCGTTACGTTTGTAAACTGATATTATTTTAAGTCATGTATAGTCGGCACGCGCTAAGCGGTCTCCTCCGTAAAATGTGTACGAAAAGTTTTCATTGGCTCATTGGCAAAGATAGGGCGGAGTTGAGACGGCTGCCAGACAAGAAAAAGAAAACGAGAACTCCGCCCTATCTTTGCCAATGAGCCAATGAAAACTTTTCGTACACATTTTACGGAGGAGACCGCTTAACGCGTGCCGACTTTAGCTTTGCAGCCAAATGTGCCGTGTACAAAGAGCAGAAAGAACTTTGCGGTATCAGCTCGATTTATCAAAAATGCTTGTTGTTCAGCAACCAATGCTCAAAAATACAAAACGTTTCCTGTTTATCATTGACTTCTCAAAAACTACAAAGCGTCCGACAATAGCAGGCAAAGTGTTTGTAAATATTTGCAGAATTTGAAACTTTCAGCGTATATTTAACAATCTTTTAGCAAATCCAATAATCTTGTTTAAAGAACAGACTTGCCAAGATGTATTTCTGAACTGCACTCAAAAGCTGTGCGAGCAAGTGCTGTAGTTTTCGCAAGTGCCTATAGTTTAGGAATGGACGTGCGAACATTGCCACCCGGCCCTCCATGACCACCAACACGCCCTACCGCAGAAGCCACCCAAGGGTTACCTCAATAAGGTACTGAGTTACATACATAACAGTACAATATATCACAATCATCGGGGGCTCTTGGTTGCTCCCTTGGAGGTCCCCTTTGTCCGGATGCGGCTTGTGGATGAGGCCGCATGTATCGTGGTTCCGGATCCCTACATGGTTTCAATTTCGTCTTCTACAAATATGTGAATCGAAGGCCTGAGGCTAATTTCAGATGACTTTCTATTGAAAATCTAAGCCCGTTGAACTCTGTATGAATTTGCAAACAAGGCATGAACAAGTGCCGAGTAGCATCTATTTACATTTCGTAATCAGAAATTTACTGGAAGTAAGTCGAATCCATGTCGTCTAATTCGTAATTTTTCAGAACTGTCTGAATCACTTCGAGCAAATTGGTCTGTTTATGAATGATGCAAACTTGTTGAAGAGTCACAATTTTTGGTTTTTTTGTTTCCTTGGTGCAAATAGTTTCAGATTTCATTTGCAAGCATCACAACAGGGAGAAAGAAAAAAGCGAATTTGTTTGATTTAGTGTACAAATTTCACTTGCTTGAGCATCAATTAGATATCTTGTTCAAACGGCTGCCGATTGGCGACAATCAGATGTCCAACAATCGTAAAATCAAAACGCAACACAAAACCAATTTTCGACACACACTGTTAACTTTTATCGGCATAAGCTGACACGAATCCATAATCAAACATTAATGCCAACAAGCAAAACAGGAAGACTCGTCTCGGGCTTGGGCTCTCATATCGTTTCGTCACTTATTCCGTCTCGGACACAACTTTTTCGTTAATAGGTGCGTGTGACGCGTCGAAATATACCATCGATAGAATTGACCCATTGAACCACGCCAGGATGCAAAACTGGCCTAGTCAACAATTGAACGACACTACCATTGATCATTCACGTTTTCCGATAATTTTTTACAACCACTCGATTTGCATCTTTGAAATCACACCCCAGTATCTTGTCATACTGTAAGTGGTCGGCGACGTGAAACGTATGAACCAGGGTATGGACCCCGATCCTGAATCGTAACATAATTTGTTTGAAAAGCGCCTTGCTTTGTAAATTTTACGAGCTAGCTTGCTTTCGAACGACTGTGACTCACAAAACGTTTTTCAAAAAGCTATAGCGAATCGTAGAGTAGTCAGCTTCTTTGTCGAGTAACGGTACCGTGCTGCTTTGCAAAAACTGGACCGTAAAGCACGGTCCATTCGAACCGACACGTTTTGTAACAACGTTATAAACTGTTTTTACTACATCAACCCAATTTTGCATGTATGGCAGTAATAAATCCGAACGATAACTTTTCGCTGGACCTTAAGCCTTTGCTCGCCCAAAAAACGACTCATTGCGCATACTTCGACCACTTGACGGATAAGTTTATAAATTTCTCTGGCCGCCCCAATATCGATCATTCCCCCGGCTTCCTTGCCAGCACATTGACGTTTGACTGTTACCCTTCTCGGTTTGTCTTTGCTGCGACACCGTACATTCGTTCGCGCTATGATAATAGCCGTGACAAAGTTGAACACTTTTGCACTGCTGGTTTCGAAGGCGGAGAAGGCGTAGGCATATGGAGCCCACCACCCCCACTATTGCCGGACTGAGGGCAATCCCTTGCGATATGACCATTATGATTACAGTTAAAACACTGAATCGGACTGCAAAAAAACTGCCGCTAGCTTGGCAAGCGCCTCGTCCGCTGCCGCGAAAGTGGTCACGACCATTATTATAACCTCCATGGTGAGGTGGTTGGACACTAGATGGCTGGGGATAACCCCGACTATGACTGTAATACGGTTTAGCTGATTGAACAGCAACTACCCATTCGTCTTCTACTCCGTCGCTGGCTTTCTCATTCTTGGCGGGTTTCTGGTCCTTCTCTCTCTTCTCCTTCCACCTTCTGAACTCTTCGAATTATTCTTTCATAATTTCTTTGTTTTTCGGCTGACAATACCACCAGGGTTTCTCGGCTATCTTTCAAATGAACTTCAACTGCTGCTGCCTTTTCGATCACCTCCTCCAGCGGCAGCTTCAGACTGTGCATTTCCATTTTCTGCTTTATATGTGGCAGCAGACCAACAGACAGCAGACTTTATGAACCATGACTTTTTGTTGATCCAGCCGAAATCTTTGAACATTGAATGCACGTGTCGCATCAGTTGATCGGCAAAGGGTTCCACTCCCTCTCCCTCCTTTTGCCTGTGATGCAGTCACTCGACTTGTTTTGTTTCTTTCAAACCCAGTTCACGTACTTTTCGAGCATCGCCTTTTTAACTAAATCCCAATCGGCGAGGACATTTTGTGGTTGATTCTCAAGCCAATCTGCTGGCAGATTTCCTAAAAACGGTTTGAGATTTGTCATCTTTTGCACCTTCGTCAACTCGAAACTACTCTCTTATTCATATTAGTAGAATTCTAACAGATTTTCAACTAAACATGTTAGTAACTTTTGGGCCGTCTAAATATTAGTAGTTTTCTACTAATACATTAGTAAATATTTTTTTACTAATACATTGGTATATTTTCTACTAATATATTTGCTAAATATTTACTAAATTTTGTCATTTTGTGAGTCGTGGTTGCTTGGAATTCTACTAATATTTGGTCAAGTTTCTACTAAAATTATTGTACATAACAAAAACCAAAAGACACTAAAAACGCTCCTCAAAAATCGCTTAGCACCAGACATCAAAAAGTATAACTATGAACTATAATAAAAAAAAATAAAAAAGCGATATTGGGGCGGCCAGAGAAATTTATAAACTTATCCGTTAAATTGTCATCAAAGCAATCAAAAAATTGTTATCAAAGAAAAAAAAAATTGTCATCAAAACAATAAAAAAAATTTGTTCAAGGCGTTGCAGTAATCAGATAAAAAGGCAAGCAATAAGCTCTCATCAAAAGCAAGCAATAGGCTCTCATCTCAATAAGGCAGTCAATAATGCAGTAAAGCCAGACAATAAAGCAAAGCAAATTAAAAAAAGTTAATAAAAAACCTCACAGAAAAAAAAATCAAACCGTCTCCAAAAACCGATCCATATTACCTTTCAGTTCGATGGCGGCAGAACTGCGGCTTTTCGTTTTTTCTCTCATCAAACCAGGCAATTCGAAAATGAGTTCAAAGAACTGGTAAACGGCGCGTAATGATTCCAGATACGCTACGTCAAATGCAAAATAAGACACAAACAAATATTCGATTCCACGCAACAAATTGCCCGGTATCTAAAACCAAAAAAAAATAAAGCGATTTCTGTCAAGTATACTCAAACCAAAAGCGACTTACTAAAATCGGATTTCGATCCAAAATTAGCCATAATTGGACAATTTCGAACTCGGGCGATGTAAAACAAATCAAAAACAGTTGTCGTAATGTTTCGTCCTTCTTCGCGTCTTCGATGATGTCGTTGATCGATTGAGATCCCTAGAAAATAGAAAAATATGTTAGATAAATAAATAAATTGATTGGTCAGATAAAAACCAACAAATATGGAGTTATATGACAATAGTAAGAACTTACTTCGTAAAACTGCACCAAATGCGCTAAAGCGCAAACGCTCAACAAACGCTTGACTTCAACCGAATCGCCTTTTCATTTTCCACCAACTTGCTTTTGTGGCGGAGGTTTCAATAAAAATGGTAATGTCACCAAGCCAAGTATTGAAGCCGATTCTAAAAAGAAAAGCTAATAAGTATTCTATAAAGGCATGTAAATCATAAAAATCAAAAAAACTTACCCAAGCTTAACTTTTGCACATCCTCGATCGTGTATAAATTGTACTTGCAATAATAAGCCATTAGCACCGTGCTCGCCGAAGCGCATTTCTCGATTCTGAAATGACAAACAATGAATCATGTATTTTTCCCATAAATCCGCGATGAATAAATATTCATTGAAAATCTAAAATTTTTACGAAATTGTCAGCATGGGCAACTTTAGTTTGAGTATCTTTTGAGTATTAGTTCGACTTTCTTGGGTAGAACTTACAATGCTTATTTTTAGGCTTATTTTTTCTTGGGTAGGACTTACATACAATGCTTATTTTTTTGCATGGTATACGCTTATTTTTTAAAAAATTATTGACAAAGACTTACTAAGCAAGGAACGTCCACAAATCGTGGATAATCTTTCAATATTGTTGTAAGATCGCAAACACTTTCCCGAATCGTTTCTTGGTGTCTTGTTCTCGTCAATGCCATTTTTTTCTCGATATCGGCCATCATGCCCAGCGTCGGTCGTGTGCGTTCCAAATTCATTTTCAAAGTGTTGAATTGCTCGTCATCGATCGTATTATTGCCTTGATCGATCACGGAATCGTTGTGTTTTCGTTTCGTGTATTGACGCCTCGTAATTGTTGATGATAATTTTCGAGCGTTGAAATAACCGGTGCCCAGGAAGCCTCTTGTCGTTTCTATGTCGAATAAATACCCGTGCAAAAAAACAGCAAAAATTGCATGTTATGATTTTAACAAATTATTGTACCAACAAAATCATTTCGAAAAACTGCTCATCCAGGTTTAATTCCATCTTTTTTATTTAATTCCGGAAACACACTGATGATCGAGAATGCCATTAAAGCGCGATCATTAACGGAGACATCTGGACCTTTCCTGTAAAAAAAATAATAAAAGCAATAAATTTATTTCTGTTTCTGCAATCATTAAAAGCAAAGCAGTAAAAGTGCTTACTTTTTGAGCAACTATTGGACGCAAAGATAAACAATGCGCCTTCGCGTACCGTCTTCATTCTTAATCGAAAAGGCCACTTCGTTGGCCATGTTGCTCAATATACGATTTCCTTCGTGTGTTCCATGCAAGACGTCTTGTTTTACATTGAACACCTAAAAGGATGACAAAAAATTTTGACAGCTGATAAGAAATTTTGATAACTGATCTAATAATGGATTTTTGATAATAAGAAATTTTTATAGCTGAAAAGACACTTTGATAACTAATCTGATAATGAATTTTGACAACAGTTAATTAGAAATTTTGATAGCTGATAAGAAATTTTGCTAATTGATTGATAATGAATTTTGACAGCTGATAATAAATTTTGACAGCTGATGAAATTTTGATAACTGATCTGATAATGAATTTTCATAGCTGATAAACAATTTTGAAAAAATGACAACTTACGTCACTTATACTAAATTGATATTTGCTCCAAACTGATGAAATTTTACCGATCGCCTACGGATTCTTCTTTAGGCTGATCGTGAGTAGTTTCGGAAATGCAACTAGCCCCCGAATCAATATTTTCCATAAACGAAGACATCACTGAACTTACCGAAATCGATGTATTTCGATCACTTGTATTGAATTTGGATGGATTTCCAAATATCACCGTCAATTTGTCTTTGTCTTTGATCTCCAATAAATCATTTTCGTCGATATCGAATTCCGTTCCCGAGTCGATGGCAATAAATCGATACTCGGCCAAAACGCTTTCGTCGATCATAATTTTTCGATTTTTCAAAAAGATTGAACATTCGGAAAGAAGTTTTCAAACGATAACTCGGATTGTTTGTCCTTTATTCATTTCGTAAGCGGTGTAGCCAATTGAACATTGGGTATTTTTAACGTCAAAACAATGGCAAATTCATCATCCATGGCAAAACCTAAAAAATGAATTACTGTATTTGTACTCGTATCAGAGAAATCACAATAAAATGCAAAAAATAAAATACTTTCGACTTACTTTTGACTTCATAGAGCAGATGAATAAAAAAATTGAGGAAGTGCTATGAAATGAATGGCTCCTGACTGTTCCTAAAAGTAAAAAGTGTTATGTGATTAAAATAGAATAAAATCAAGAAACGTCAAGAGTCAAGTAAAAAGATACAGTACAAGCGAAAATGCTGTCAGATATACAAAACAAATCACAATCAAATTAAAAAATATTTTACTAAACATTACTGAAAAAAAATTTTAAACTTAGAAAAATACAGTTTAAAAAAATCCAAAAAGCTATGCCTCAAACATATCTAAAAAAAC
>JAQGBA010001046.1:0-19475 GCA_034698125.1 Prionchulus punctatus | reverse complement strand
AACGAGTTGACCTCTCCTTTCGAAACAATGACTGGCGAGTCGCCTGTGCTTTGCCCCCATCAGAATCCCTTTTAGCCGTCTTGCCTTTTTGGTTGTGCCAATAAAGTTGTTAAGAGGATCTATAATTTCTCTCCTAATTTCTTTCTTACTATCAATGAAACTGAACCGCTTGTTACACAACTGGAACGTGAATATGAGGAAATCCAAAAAATATCTGATTTAAGAGAAAGCGTCAGAAACGATAGTTACAACAATACATTCGAATTTACTCGATCATGAAAATATCAACAATCGAAGCATAACGAATGTGACATTTAGTAAATCTGACTCCTCTTCATATGATAATTATACAGTACTAATGATGACGACGATGATGATCATGATGATGACGGCGTTAATCATTTTGAAGCCGATGGTCGAGACAATGCTGCACTGATGCAATTTGCAAAAGACTTAATGTCAAGATTGTTTGTCTCGTTGCAAGGATTTGTCATATCACTATTCATCGAACGAATCCTCGTATGAATTAGGTGACGGGATAACGCTGAATTTTCATTGGGAATTTGCGGCTACTGGAATTTTTGAATATAATCAAACGTACACGTTGGATTTGGACTGTAAACAATGTCGGTGGCCAGTTGGCACTTTGGTTGGGTTTCAGCATCGTTACCTTCGTTCAGGAAATACTGTATTTCATTAAAATGTGCATGACGAAACGAAAAGAAAGTTTATATTATGCTCGAAGAAAAGTTACTCATTTTTAAAAATGTTTTCGTTTTATGTTACTTGAAATTTATTGCGATTTATATCCAAGTGCTTTTAGAACAAATTTTTTCTACTGTTATATTGTGTTCGATATTATTTAATGCTGAGACTAGACCGTAAAAATGAAATATGTAGAAGCTTCTTGTTCTCTTGAAAATCCTCCTTATAGAGCCGGATAAATTTTTGAAAGTGTAACATCATTTTTAACTTGTATTTATTTATATGCGTTTACCAAAAATTTGTCATCAGGTTTGTTTGTGGAGCCTCGACCCTGATGACAATGGAGACACTGTTAGCAAGTAATAATGGTTCTATTGTTGGCTGCCTTTCGTCCAACGTCCACCCGACAAAGAAATTTTATTCCACACATTCACTGATTCAACAATAAATGAACAAACAGTAAATAGTAATTATTGAATACCGTCCGCAAACGGCATTGAAACTTGGAACACACACAGAGCCGGAGAAAGAGAAAGAGAGATCAACGCAAAACTGTTGGCTAGACGAAAACTAAACAGAAAATTTAACAAATGTAGGCGAAAAAGAGAAACGCGAATCGAAGCAACAGAAAAATCGGATAAACCGAAAAACAACAATATACATTGTTAATAAAACAAATTTAATTCATCTCTCATGATTCAACATCGGCCAAATCTATGGCTAATTGACGTTCGCCTTGGCTAGGTTCGTCGATGTTCGTTCTGACCACACGTTCGCGGTTGAACGCTTCCATCCATTGCACAAATGTCTGGCGGTTGTTCGCTTTGAATACGAATCGTTTATTCTCGCACGGTAAGCTTAGCTCCCAGCTTTCTAAACCGGTAAACAAAAACAGATTTTACGAGCTGGCCGGCGAAGTAAAGGTGTGATTTTGCGAAACGTGATTTATTTGGAATACTAACCAGAGTCGATCGGTTCTAAAATGGCGTCGTCCAGTGAAATGCGAGTTTTGAATAGGAGATGCTTCTTCAAGCGATCCTGAAACAATATAGTTCCTCTCAAAATGCGATAAATGACGAATATTTTGTTTTTTCAGTGCTTTCATTGCCATATTGTGACTTAGAATGATTTATGCACGATTTTTTGCTTTCGCAAGCAGATTAATGGTTTCCATAATGCGATTACGTATTCGGTCTCTCTCTCTCTGTCGAATCATTGCCTACGTACCTTTCGGCAAATAATGAGCAAATGATCAAATAAGAAAACGACGGATCGTTTGTTCCATCTTTGAAAGCCCGCTTTTGTCAAACACGAACAAGACAGCTCGCCGCTGTGCATGAGTCGACAGCTGCTGCACAGTATGTCCGAACCCTGTAAAAACGAGCAAACGCATGATTTTAGCTAGCCGAGCTTCGTAATGAAAAAATGCACGATTTACAGTTGACCAAGCACGGAAAGTGTACACAAACGGTACGTTTGCGTTTCACGCGCGTTAAACAAGAGCCACCAGCGGAAATTTTGTTTTTTTTACATCACTTTCACTCTTATGCACTCTACAAAATGAAGTTAACTAGGGCGAATAAGTTGAACAAAAACATAAAAACGGAAATAATTAGTATGCATTTATATATTTAAAAAGAATTTTTTTTATGGACGCCCAAACTCGAATCCTAATTTAGAGCGTGTCGACGTGTTCATAATTGACTGGTATTAAAACCAGTAATGGTCTCGAAACTTCGGTCGGCGACGTGCGATAACTTCAAAAACCATACGCGATTCTTGTTTTTTTAGCGCACTACAAAGGTCTCGGGTCGATCACAAAAGAAAAATGGGCGACAATCAAGGTGCAACAACGAGCATCCTCCCTCGACGAGCGCTCGGCCTTCGATATTTATTTCCGTTCGGAGGGGAAATGTTCACGAATGAGAATGGAGTGAGACACTTTTTCGACGCAATACGTAAATTAGCAAGACAAGAGAAACAGGAAAACGTCTTCGATTAGGGCGCCGGTGCCAGTCTATTGGCGCCTCGCGCATCGGTCGATCGTGAAATCGTCCAAAATTGGGAACTCATGCGTACAACAAGAAATGAGATAAACAGAACGCCTTTGGGGTCGAGGGGTCGACAAAGAAATAGTCTGTGGTTGTTCAATAGTTCCATCGCACTCGCTTGCAGACCACTTGCAGGCACTTGCATGCAACTTGTAGTCACTCGCTAACAACTTTCAGTCACTTGCAGACACATTGTTGTCCCTTGGTGTCACCTTTTTGTCAATTACACCTTGTTGTCACTTGGAGACACCTTGTAGTCACTTGCGCAACTTGCAGATACTTGCAGAACCTAACAGACGACTTACATGCCAACCGAAGAGTGACCGTTGCCATCTGACCAACTCGACCATTTCTTCCAGACTCCTTCGTTTACTGTTTATGGACGACAGTAGATTTTGCATGCATTGCAACGCCGCGCTACAGTGCGAATAATCGGGATGTAATCTCGGCGTAAGTCTCAATAATTCCCCTAATAACAGTGGATAACGACACAAATGTTGCACTGGCCGCAGTAGAAAACCGTCCAAACGCAACGGAGGTAAACGACCAGCGATTCGACACTCCTACAATAACGATCAACCTGCCGATCGGATAAAACTACAGTAAGACAGCGGCGATCTATACCTCGAAAAATTGCGAATGAGATTCGTTATTGTACAATTGTATCAATCTTTGGCAGCTTCTTTGGTGATTGTTGCAATAATTGGAGTAAATTTCGAATGCGTGCACCTTTCAAAGAAAAAAACCGATTTATCGGGCACTTTTCGGTTTCGTAAACTTTTTTTACATGTTTTAAAAAACTCGGCCCGATGCAAACCGGTTTCCAAGTAAGCGACATGTCGAGATCGGCCGAGAAACTTTGGTGAACACGTTTAAGTTTTTCGACATTGCAAAATATCGCCGAAATTAATTTCGAATCGAACAAATCGTGTCTCAAACGGGCCGGTTGCAAAAAGTCCTCAAAAAAACGAAGTTCAGTTACCGAAATCGGTTTCGAAAAGTTACTTTCGTGCAACGGCGCGTACCTCGACCAAGGTCACCAATAAACCGACGTAATCCTTTTCGCAATTGATAATTTCCTTCAAAATGGCTAGGCGCCTCGGTGGATCGGAACAGAGGTGAGATTGCGGCAAAGTTGTCGAATAAAACTTCTAAACGAGCAAAAAACAGAATCACATCAGTCAGGAAAGTGAATTATATTTAAACTACAGACGTGTGTACCTTTTGGCCGGTTCCGTTGGACTGGCTAAAGTCGTATGGCTCGTCCAAGAGACGAGTTAGAGGGTTGCTTAAAGCTTGAACCAACGAATATCTTCTACCGATCCAATTGGATTTCTCCTCGCTCGACGACGTTGCGGCGCTCGAATTGCGCTTAAAAATCGTCGGTTAGCGACCATTTTTGATTTCGCACGAAAAAGTAACAAGCAAAAGTACGTTACCGATAAAAGCCTCGTTTCTAAATTCATTTCTTCCTTATCCACTACGATCGACGACGTTGAATCGAGCTGCTGACGCCCGAACCGTTCATCCTCGTCGAACGTGCTATTGGAATAATAATCGTCGACATCATCCGTGGCCATCGTGTTGGGACCATTACCATGTTTGTTCAGTGGTTCGTCTCGACAAATATGGTTCGCTATCGTTCCAACCGTAGTTCCAACTATAGACGTCGTTGCGCCACCGTCATCCACTAGTAAATCATCACCGACCGTCAAGGTTCTCGGAACCCCGGCTCGTCGTTGACTGGACCTCATCGTCGTCGGCCGTATTTGCTCGTTATTGTTTTCGGTCGGGGAAGGAAGTAAATCGCGCACGAAATATGCTCGGAAAACGATGAAAAATTACATTTTTTCAATTCAATCTCTCGACAAACAGAATCGAGATACGTCGTCGTCTCGTCGACAGACGGCGACCATCTATAAATTTCTTCGTCTTCAGAATGTGCGTATGTACCTCGTTCCTCGTCGTCGGAGGTCGGTCGATCGGGGTCGTCGCGCCGGAAAAATTCTTCTATCGCCGTGGGCCGATTTTAATTACGTAAGACTAATTAGCATAGTGACACACTGAGGAACTATAGCGGCGCGCCGATGAACCGTCGGTCGAGTTTAAACGAGTAACGAGCCGTTTTTTCGGTCGCCGACGACGTCGAACCAGGCGAAAAGTAGAAACACGCGTAAGTTTTCAATTTTCGACCAAATGTTCCTTTTCGGGGGCGACAAATGTTTACATTGAGACACCAAATCGGCGCATTTTCCTCTACACAATGAGCGTCGGAAAGTTTTCACGAAATTTCGTCCAGTTTTTCGAACACACAAAACCCCAACTATATTTACGACGCGACGAAAACGAGCATCAATTTGTCGAAAATTTATCAAAATTTGTGCTTCTACCGTACGTCTATAGTTGGCACTGTACAGTACCCATTCGTCGACTGAACTGCGTCAAAACCGCAAACACGCGTCCGTCCGTCCATCAACGCTAATGTCAAGGTTATTTTCCTCCGAAAAGTGACAGCGTTTTGATCGAAAGCGATTTCGTCGCCGACGATTTCGGTGCGTCGCCGCCGCCGAACTGGGAATATTTTCGATTCAGAGAAAAAAAATTGTTTTTCCTCGCAACAACATCGTTTACGTTTGTGAAATCATTTCGAGGCACGATAATACGCAAAAATGTACCAATTATGTTGATAGTCAAGTGAATTGTCCTGCAAAAAAAGAGTTCAGTTTCAAGGTGAAAAACGGAGGGCGTACAATTGTCTCATGGAATATCCATGAAACGAGCCTTCGAAGGTCAAACATAATTTCAGCTCGTTTTTGAAGAGTTTCTCGAATTTGCCCAACATGAACATTTTCGCGACCATAATCGAACTCGGACACGACGCTTAATGACTATTTTTCGATTTCGTAATTGCACTCGACAGAGAATATAAACACGAAATCCGTGTGACAACTTGTTGAAACTAAAAATCCACCCTCGCCGTTCGTTTAACGTACCGTTTTCAATAACAAATCAAGCTTAACATATGTTTACTATTTAAATAACTGGAAATGAAACTGGACCCTAGAAAAACACACGCTTTTGTACGTGTTGCGAAAAAGTGCCCGATAAATCCCAAGCTGCGACATAAAATACCATAGATTTTTATTATTATGTCGCTTGATATTGATTCGAGAAAATTCAAAATACATACTCGAGCAAGCAAAATTCTTGTTTTTTTCACACTCTTAAAGTAAACTTTTCGAACAAAAAGGCTGGGAAAGTTTTACGAAATTGAAAATTACATGTTCAAACATCGACGAGTTTAATTTTCGTGATGGCCAACTGAAAAAGTTTGAATAGTTTTTTTTATTTACGTAAATATTAAAAATCTTTTGACATTTATTCTGCTTTTTATGAGTAGATGATGTCAGCAATGAATAACTTCATAAATTATGCTGCCAAAAACGCCTGAACTCTTTTCAAATGAAGGCGCTAAAATGTCATAAGTAACGTTTGTGTAAAGTGTTGCAGTCTTATGTTCTGGCGTCGAGGAGAGAGGTCGTTTGTAAAAAATCTATGAATTTCTATTAAACTAGGATAGTAACAAAAAATATAAAAAATATTAAACGAATATGACGACGCTTTTAATGACATTTCATTTAAATTGATTCGGCAAAGCCATTCTTATTTTTTCGGGAGTTGTAGGCGAATTTATGAAGAATGGCTCCGTAATTCCCGCGTCTTTTCTCGCTGCTTTAATCGCATTCGTGATTGCGAAATATGCTCCAAATCCCAATGTTAAAGGCGGCTCTCCAACTCCCTACCGCGTAAAAAACTGTAACATAATTTTTTTGAAATGGGTAAAAGATTTGCAGGATACCTTGGAGGAATAGAAATTTCCACGATAGATGTCGTTTTTCAGTAGAACGCAGCGAAATTTCTTCGGAACCGCTGTAATTGTCGGCAGTTTATAATTGGAAGCAGAATCGGTCACTAATTGACCATTGGAATCGTACAATAGTTCTTCACAAGTTACAAGACCATACCCCTAAAACCGTTGGCTAGTTATTTAATGAGAAAAAAATAATACAAACTAAATTAACTTGAGTGTAAGCTCCTTCGATCTGTCCAACGTCTATAGCCGGATTCAACGTTTGCCCGAAATCCAAAACGAGATCCGACTGTATCGTGTGATGATCGCCGGTAAGCAAGTCAATTTCGACTTCGGTGCAGCCGGCGCCAAAAACAAAATACCTCGGTTTGTTTGTAAATTTTCCGTCAGGATTGTCGGCAGTTGGTCTAAACGGGCGGAGACGAATTTTATCCTGAATCTCTTTTATCACCAGCCATGAATCTGAACACACTTTGAAAATCCGGTCGCTGTCAAGCTAATCCTGTCATTCTGAGCTGCTTGCGCCCATTCGCCAAATTTGCCCTTAGGGTTTTTAAACATGCACGGTTCCAGTCTTTGCAACAAAGTTTCGCAAGCATCCTATAAAACGCGTTCATGCATGAAACATCGCCTATCAAGTGACTCTTCTTGTTTTTCAATTACTTTAACGGCTGGTCCGTAAATATCGGTGCCCAGGCTTCCACCGGTCGGCATAGCGTTAGAAATTTTGTCTGTGCCCGTTTCGATTATGGAAATATTTTCATGAGGAATTTTCAAAACTCTGCTTGCGATCTGAATTAATCTTTTGTACTATAAAGCAGTAATATAAAGGTAGTCATTCTTGGAACTTGTATGAGTTTTGTATTCAATCCTTGACCCATCTCGCACCCACCGTGGCTAATTTGAACACTGCCATCCAAATAAATGTGCACTAAAACACCGCCCTAAAAGAAAATTATCGAAAAACCAGTAAAAATCAAAACTAAAACAAAACACAAAACCAAAAGCAAACAAAACCAAAAAACTAAAACAAAAAAAATAAAAACAAAGGAAAGAAAAACAAAAAATCACTGAACTTCTACAGTTCCATTACTTGTTCGAACGCCGCATCTCGCGCGCCGACGCCCGTTTTGGCCGTTATCATGCTGATACCGCGTTTTTTGTATTTATTTTGCCTGCAAAAAGTAATAACAAGACAAACGCCTAAAGATTCACGAATCTTGAATCGCTTTTGGTGCTTACTTGTTGAAATTTTCGACGTCTATTTTGCGCAAATTGTATTGAGACAGGTGCAAACATTCTTCCCAACACTGTACCATCGTGCAATCGGTCAATGGAATATGATGGATAGTCAAATCGCCATTTTTGTACAAATGCTTTTGTCTGATCTAAAAGACAAAAAAGTTTCATGACGTCACTGGCTAATTTTTACGAAAGCACATAAACTTACTTCAACGGCGTCCATTTTTAAAGTTTGTGCAACACGTTCGATGATGGATTCCATGATAAAATGACCCTCAGGTTGACCGGCGCCTCTCATGAACGTGTGAATGGGCAAGTTGGTTCGGCAGGTCTTCCCTTCGATTAGCATGTTTTTGATATTGTAGCCGCTGTCCATGTTCTCAGCGCAGTGCTCGGTAATCTGTATAAATTTGTTTTTCAGTGACTAAACAGTGATAAGATATCGTACAAACTTACTCCGGTGATAAATTCAAATTTTCCTCGGCCGGCGTCCATATAAATTGACACGTGAACTGCATTAATGGTTCCATCGCGATTAAAACCAACCTGATAATCAAATACAGTAAGCTTGTGTGGATCAGTTTTTTGCTTGTTGCTACATGCTTACTTTGTATTTTGATAAGAAATATGATCTCTTTCCGGTTGCAATCATATCTTCTTGCCTGGTCATAATGTGTCTCACTGGTCGCTGAAATCTGAAACGAAAAATGGCAGGAAAATATAAAAATGAAAGAAATAAGAATTTGGCTCGGCTCGACATTTACTTGTGAGCGGCCACAATTGCTGGCCAAGCCGCTATGCCGCTCTGTTCACTTTTCCCGCCAAATCCGCCGCCAATTCGTTTTAGCTTGACGACAATTTTGTTCGCAGGTACCCCGATGGCTACAGCAGCTTGCATCTACAAGTTACAATAATGATCTACAAAAACAAATAAATGTGCCAGAAAAGCGACTATACTTGTATCCAAGATGGACATTGCGTGGAAGAATAGATTTCGTATTCGTTTCCGTCTTTCGGTACGACCACACAACACTGAGCTTCCATATAGAAATGCTCTTGGTAGTTCATGCGAGTTTCGCCGGATTCGATGAATTCACTTTCGGAAAATCCCTTATCCGCATCTCCTTTGACTTCGTTGACATGAGCGTCGTAGAACCGTTTGGCCTCGACGGCATCCTTGAAAAACAAAATATGGGTTAGCTATTCAGTTGGTCCGGGTTCAAATTGCATTACATCCAGGGTAACGACGGCGTGCAAGTCTTCGTAAACGACTTTCACAAGTTTCGCAGCTCGTCTGGCTATCAGTGGATCTTCTGCTAAAATGGCTCCGATAGTTTCGCCGAAACTTTCGACCTAAAAATCTCAAGTCCCGTGGTCCAATGGCTCGCTGAGATTTATCTCTGACTAGCGCAAGCTAACTTCGATTTCAGCGAAGATTTTTGTTTGCAATGCTGGTCCTCCGGGCATATTACAGCATCCATCAGGCAGTTCGGCATATCCTATCCAACCGATAACTCCTGGTATATTCAAAGCGGCCGACGGGTCGATCATGAGAATTTTTGCATGAGCTCGTTCGCTGAGAACCAGTGCCAGGTGGCATTCATCTCAAAATCAGAATGTAAAATTTGAATGGACATTGAAACCTGGTGAAATGAAAAATTACTCGGTTGAGGAGGAACATCGTCGCAAAATACCGATTGGCCAGTGACATGTTTTTCGATAGAGTTGTGCATTATGGGTCGTCCGACTGGATCCATGGGGGGTTGACCGGAGAGCACTTCCTGAACGATATGAAACTATTTTAAACTCGTTATAAGGTTTCAAAATACAATGAAATGGTCTAACTGGAACAATTTGAAGTCCTCTGATTTCCTCAAACTTCGACGGATCCAATACAGTCGCCTGGTTGGACAGCAATCGTAGATGGAAAACTAATTATAAGTTAGGACAAGTTACTTTTCCAGCTAGTTTTTGTTGCAAGGACGTCGTGAACTTGTAGACCAAAGACAGTGCCAAAGTTATTCGATATTCCACCTTGCCCAACGATTTATCTGCCACTATTTCGAGTTCGCTTTCAATCGTTTTCATGCAAGATTGAAATCCATTCGATGCCGATTCGGTGTCCCTAAAACAAAATAAAGGTTTAGCCAGAAATATTGAAAAATTAGCCAGTGAACATTTTTCACTAACTTTAACTTGATTTCAGTCTTAACGACAACCATGTAGGGTCTATTAGCTACTCCTCCAAATGCGAACGATGCTTCTTTGAGAATCATAGATTTCTCATCAATTGTAAATCCAACAGTCGCATTAACAATAGCACTGTCATTTCCGTGCCTTTGACCTTGCTTGGAATGATAATACTCCATGATGGTACCAGGCTCCTAAAATTTTTCGTTTTATTTTTGTGCAGGAATAATATCGAAAAGTGCACCATTTTTGTGGGTATTATAGCCGAAACGAGCACTTCGCCGGACTGGATGTTTGTTTTCCAATGATCGAGATAAAATTTATTGTCCACTGGTACGATACGCTCGTGACCATCAACCGATTGCAATTTCAGCCGACTTTTAGAAACCATCAAACACAATGAGATGTCCGAGGTGTACCATCCGGATGCCACGTTACCCACCCAGCTCATGAAATGGCGTAATGGTTCGTAGCCCAAAGTGGGCAGAGCTTGCAGAAAAAGGTCGACTTCGTTTGATTTCCGGGCTGCAAAGTGCAAAATAAAACAAATAAACCAACAAAAACTGAATTTAGCAAGCAACATTAAGGAACTTGCCTGATTTCTTGAAAATTTCATGGAATTCATGAATAGTTAGAGCAGAACCGATCGTCAATTCGTTGTCACCATCTTCGAAGTTGCGTAGGTCTTCGATTGCTGCTACTGAAACCAAAATTTTGCACTGGTCGTTCGAGATTCGCTCGTGCAGACCTGCACAGATAGAACATCTTTCGTGATTTCAACAATAAGTCATTTCAATTTTGTACCTGTTAAAGCGCCAGAGCCGATCACTTTTGCGTCTGGATTTTTCTTTAACAAGTCGAATAGTTCATCCAACTTCACGGGGCTGTACCATTTCACTCGCGAGCCAGAAAAGCACAAACTCTTACGACTTAACCCAACAAGCTCTGGAGGAAATATGGGATCCTGCGTAGGGTCGTAGCTTCGAAGGTGTTCCCAAGCTGATATGACAGATCCCTGCAAATTGCTAGCTACGTGTAAAAATCTGCAGATAACGGGTACTCGATTTACCTTAGGCGAGGTACTATCGGACTTTTGGCTTTTGCAACATTCCCCTTGAAATCCGCACGGGCATTTCGCCTGGAATCAAAAAATGCATTTTTCTAGCTGTTAGAAGCCCGAAATTCGCCCAGCTACTTCGCCAAACGAGTAAAACGCTTCAACAATCGGACGATAGCCAGTGCATCTACACCAGTTGCCTAAATGAAAATATTTAAGGAACTGTACAGTAACCATTTTCATTGAATGAATCGCAATACCTTCGATAGCAGTTTCGATATTTTGTTTCGACGGTTGCGGATTGTTTCTTAGCAAAGTGTACATGGACATGACGAAGCCAGGCGTACAAAAGCCGCACTGCGCCCCGTGCCGTTTCGCGAGTCGTTCCTGCGCAAAAAAGACGTGTTCGGCGAGCAGCGTTAACGAGTAAAAATGTCAATTACCTGCACAGGGTGCAAACCTCTTTGAACGGAACCAACACCTTCGACGGTTGTAACCGAGCATCCGTGCATCGAAGCAATCGATGCCAAGCATGAATTCACGCACGAGTGTCTGCAATACAGTTCGACAGTACGGTACTGTACGTACAGTACGTCATCAGCTCAGCTATTGCGGCCAACAGTTTTTTTAGGTTGCATTCTAACTAACTTCACTGATTTCGTTTCGTGGTCATATTTCGAAACCATAACATTGCAAAGTCCGCATTCGCCAACTCCGCAACTGATTTTCGTTCCTTTCAGTATAACTGTAAGAAATTGCTCGTTTAGTAGCAAATTTTACGAAAAAGGCGTCAGAAAACGATACTTACGTTTGTTCCTCAAATAATAAGCCAACGTCCATTCTGGGTCTGGCTTTTCTTCGACGATCTGCAAAAAAAAATTGTCCAGTTTGCATTTCATTTCGAAAAGTTGCTAAACTTTACCTTTTTCCCATTAACGTAAAATACTAAAACAGTTTCCATAGTGAAAATTGTGCAAGGCGAATAAATTCAGTTTTCATCACATGTCAAAGTCAAGAAGGGCAAAGATTGCCAAAAAAATTACGCCTTGTCTAGAGTCAACAAATCCAGTTGCTGAAAGTTTATTTGCGATGAAACCAAATGATGCTAGGTTTTATTATGTTTTCTAACTATAAAATAGTTTTTTGAAGGGTAAAATTTTTCATAGAATTCTTTAATCGAATGTGACAGTTGCATGGAAATTTTAGGAATCAGGTGATCAAATAAACATTTGTAACTGGTAAACAAGATAGAAAGTCATCATTAATTATTCTACGGTGAAATGATCTGTTAAGATTTTTTATGTCTTCGTTTTGCAATAACTTTTGTTTGAATTCAACCTCCTGATCAAGACGCAGGGATGGACATACTCCCAGGCCATAACAAATTTTGAACCGTAAAATTCAAAATTTTATTTCCTCAACACTACAACAGATACCACAACAGGCAAAAAACCAAACCACCTGGACTACAATAACAAATTTTCAAGTAACTGATGTCACTAAAAGTTCTTCGCACGCATAAAATCTAGAAAATCTTCACCAAAATGCGCTAATAAAAGAGTTGCGAAGAAAAATGGATTCTCCCGAATTGGAGAGCAAAACTAATGATGAATTTTGTTCGCGCTTTCGTTAGACGTATTCGATTTTCTTCGGCAAAGCCAATCGGATCTTTTCGGCCGTAGCCGGCGAGTCGATACCGAAAGATTCGGTGATACCGGCTTCTTTCCTAGCCGCCTTAATCGCGTTAATTATTGCGAAGTAAGCGCCGAATCCCAAAGTAAACGGAGGTTCGCCGACTCCCTGAAAGGAACCGCGGAAATTCAAAAATTGCAACTGTCGATCGTTCGTTTTCGATGATCATACTTTGGACGAATAAATATTTCCTCTGTAAATATCGTTCTTCAATATGACGCATCGGAATTTTTTCGGAACCGTATTTATTGTCGGTACTTTGTAATTGGCCGCGCTATTCGTTATCAGCCGACCGTTCGAATCCAACGATATCTCTTCGATAGTGGTCAAGCCGAACCCCTATGCGAGCCAATTTCAGGTGCGAATCTCGCTAGATGGCTAATGCTTACTTGAGTATAAGCTCCTTCGATTTGACCTATATCCAGAGCCGGATTTATCGTTTGACCGAAATCCATCACCAAATCCGTTTGCAACGTGTAATGGTCGCCGGTCAAGCAGTCGATTTCCACTTCGGTACATCCGGCGCCCCAAACGTAGTATCTCGGCTTGCCGGTATGCTCGTTGTTCGCGTTCGGGGTGTCGCTCGTCGGCCTAAAATTCAAACTCATTTTCAAAATCGACTTCGCACGATCGAGCATTCGTACCTTGAATATCCGGTTGCCGACAAACTTATGCGCGACATGTGAGCGGCACCCACCCATTCGTCCCATCTTCCTTTGGGATTTTGGTGCATGAACGGCTCCAACCTTCGCATCAAAATTTCGCAAGCTTCCTACAAAAATGTATGTAGTACTGTACAGTACAGTATGTACAGTCACTCACTTTAACGGCTGGTCCGTAAACGTCCGTGCCGATGCTTCCTCCGGTCGGTAGACCGTTCGGAACTTTGTCGGTAGCAGTTTCGAGACAGGAGATATTTTCGTACGGTGTTTTCAGAACTCGGCTCGCAATCTAAGCGAGTCAAATCAACACCAGACGCGCAGAAATCGAAATCAGATTTACTTGCAATAATTTCGTATTCAGTCCTTGCCCCATTTCGGAGCCGCCGTGAGAAATTTGGACGCTTCCATCTAAGTAGATATGCACTAAAGCTCCGCCCTAAAAAGACAGTGGCAGCAGAAAAGTACTGTAGAACTTACTGTACTTTTGGTACTTACTTGTTCGAAAGGGGTATCCACCATGCCGACGGCTGTTTTGCAAGTCATCATGGTTATTCCTCGTTTTTTGTATTTGTTCTGCCTGAAACAAAGTAAAGTAAATTTATTTTGCTCGGAAAATGCTAGAGCGAGCAAAATTAACACTACGTCTAGCGAGTTATCAGGTACTGTAACAAAACTACTTCACTCGTTAAAATTGTCGACTTCAGCCTTTCGCAATTTATATTGCGACAATTTCAAACATTCCTCCCAGCATTTCTCCATTGTACAATCCTTCACGACGAGATGGTGGAGAGTGTGATCGCCGTTTTTGTACAAATGTTTTCTTCGAATCTTGAAAAGGTACGAATACGTACAACCGGCAGCATTTTTTGCGCTCGCCGTTTACCTCATCGGCGTTTATATTCAAAAATTGCGCAACACGTTCGATCATGCATTCCATCAAGTATTGACCTTCCGGTTGACCGGCGCCTCTCATAAAAGTGTTTATAGGTAAATTGGTTCGAAGGGTTTTCGCCTCCACGAACATGTTTGGAAAATGATACCCGTTATCCATGTTTTCGGAACAATGTTGGGTCACCTATAGAGTTCAAAGTTAAGTCAATGTCCAAAAGTAACGTTCCTCGCACGATTTCGTACGAATGAAACAAAATCGAGGCATCGGCCGGCGTTAACAAACAAATGAATCTCGATCGCGCTTATGGTGCCGTCTCGTTGGAATCCAACCTGACCATCAAAAATAAAGGAGGATGTGATCAACTCGAGATGTTTTCCAACAATTTACTTTGTATCTCGCTAAGAAGTATGGACGCTTTCCGGTCGCCACCATGTCTTCCGGCTTAGTGAAAACGTGTCTGACCGGACGCTGAAACCTGCAAAAAGGTGGAACTTACCTCGGCATCTTAACGAGTTATATCACAATCTACTTATGAGCAGCTACGATGGCGGGCCATGAACAAGCCGATGCTTGGTCAGTTTTTCCGCCGAATGCGCCACCGATTCGTTTCATTTTAACAACGATTTTATTCGCAGGCACTCCGATGGCGATCGCGGCTTGCATCTACAGTGTACAGTACAGTACTGTACGGTACAATACAGTTCAGTACAGTTCAGTAAAGAACAGTACAGTACAGTCAAGCTACCGTGCACTACAGTACAGAACAGTACAGTACAGTATAGTACCATACAGTTCAATACAGTTCGGTAAAGTCAATACAAGACATTACAGTACACTCGAAGATTACTTGCAGCCAAGATGGACACTGAGTTGCGGAATAAATTTCGTACTCGTTGCCGTCCCTCGGCACGACCAAAGTCGACTGGTTTTCCAAGTAAAAGTGTTCTTGATAGTTCAATCGAGCTTCGCCGGATAACACGCATTCACTTTCGGAAAAACCCTTTTCTGGATCTCCTTTCGTCTCTTTCACTGTTGGTTCGTAGAACATATTCGCATCGATCGCACCCTATTTCCGCAAGGAAACTTGATTAAAAAACAAAAATGATGCTGGAATCATCAATGAAACTGGTTGCACATCAATGGTGGTGACAGCGTGCAAGTCTTCGTAAACGACTTTAACCAATTTCGCGGCTCTTCTGGCCAACTGAGGATCTTCGGCTAAAATGCCTCCGATCGTCTCGCCGAAGCTCTCGACCTGCACGGTTCAAAAATTTAGACGACAAATTTTTTGTTTTTTACTTCGCATTCAGAGTCAAACCTTGTCTTTTGCGAAAATCGTTCTCTGAAACATCGGAGCCCCCGGTGTATTGCTACCCTTTTCGGGTATCTCTCCACAGCCGACCCACCCTACGACACCCGGTACACTTAAGGCTGCTGAAGGGTCCACCAGCAATATTTTAGCATGAGCCCGTTCGCTGAGAACCAAAGCCATGTGACATTCGTCTGAAAGTGAAACCAAAATTCATGCAAAGCTAACAGAAAAGCTCATTTATTGCTTTTTTTAACCGATCTGTGGTGGCATATCGTCGCAATAAATCGACTGGCCAGTGACGTGCTTCTCGATGGAATTGTGTCCCAGTGGTCTTCCGACTGCATCGTGTATCGGTTGGCCGGAAAGTACTTCCTAAAATGTGAATCACATTTTGGTCAAGCTACTGAAAAAATAATAATCCTTATTTGATTTTACTGGAACAATTTGAGTGCCTTGGACTGCTTGATACTTCGGCGGGTCCATTATGGTCGGCTGTTGTTCGAAGGTAGATATTTTTTTTAAATTATAAACGAAAAACAAAAACCAGCCTACTTTTCCAGCAAGTTTTTGCTGCAAAGCCAACGTAAATTTGTAGACCAACGATAAAGCCAATGTCATACGATATTCGTTCCGGCCGAATTGTTTATCGAGAACTTTTTCGAGTTCACTCTCCACCGACTTCAACAAGCCCTGCCAAATGGCGGGTGTGGCATTCCTGCAAATCTGACTCGTTGCAAAAAATCTGCAGGTCTGCCGATCCTGCTGCAAGCCAATTCACTTCAAGTCGCATTCTGGTTTCAAGGTGACCAAGTAAGGCCTGTTTGCGAATCCTCCGAACGAAAACGAAGCTTCTTTGAGAATCATAGATTTCTTATCAATGACGAATCCTGCAGCAGAATTGACGATGGCTGCATCGTGTCCGTGTCGAATTCCCTGCTTGGCGTGATAGAATTCTCTTATGATGTCCGCTTCCTGTTTGTAAAAAGTGTCATCAGAGAGCCGTTGGAAAACAAAAATTGTGACTGCACATACCTCTTTGGTGGGCACTAAAGCGGCGACTACGACCTCGTTCGGTTCCAAGCTAGTTTTCCAATGACCGACGAAAAAATTATTATCAACTTTCGCATTCCTTTCTTTGCCGTCGGCCGATCGTATTCTGAGTTCCGAATGCGTAACCAAAAGGCACAGGGAAATATCCGAAATGTACCAGCCCGAGGCAACATTTCCCACCCAACTTGCAGAATTCCTCAGTGGCTCGTAGCCCAGAGTGGGCAGTGCATCGAGTAAGAGTTTCACCGAATTTGGCTGATGAGCTACACGAAATCATTTCTGACATCATTCGATTCAATTTGGAACACTTTTCGGTACTCTACCCAAATGTTTCAGTCCATCGAAAAATTCATGAATGGTCAATGCTCCACCGATAGAGACTGCATTTTCAATTTCTTTTACATGATGAATTTCGTTAATGCCACTGACTGTGATCAATACCTTGCGTGGCTCGTTGGATGTCCGTTCCTGCAGGCCTGCAGGAACAGCGGGTGGGTGTGCAGGAAAGGTTGACATTTTATGAAACTAATTTTTACCCGTTAGAGCGCCGGCGCCGATCACTTTCGCCGTTGGATTCTTCAACATGAGGTCCGACAGTTCGGCCAAAGTGGTCGGGCAATACCATTTGACCCTCGGCCCTGAGAAGCACAGACTTTCCTGCGCCAACGCGGTTAGTTCGGGCGGGAATATGGGATCCTGCGTAGCGTCGTACGGTCGAAGGTGTTCCCAAGCGGCAATCGGTGATTCCTAAAAATGCGCGGAAAGGCCAAAATTCTATCACAAACCCTGTTTCGATAATGTTTTATTAGGCGCTACTTTTGATATGACACTGTCTGATTTCTTCTCCGCTTTGCAACATTCTCCTTGAAATCCGCATGGACACTTCGCCTGTAAGACAAAAAAATTTGCTGGTCTTATTGAAAATTTGTTCAAATTATAGTTGTACATCAGCAAAGGAGTAAAAAGCTTCCAAAATCGGTCGATATCCAGTGCATCTGCATAAGTTGCCTGAAAAACTTAATTTTTTGTTTGCTATAGCCCTGCTACAGGGCTCAAATGTAAACGCACCTTCTATGGCGGCTTCCACATCCTGTTTGCTGGGCTTAGAATTTTTTCTCAATAGCGTGTACATGGACATGACGAATCCCGGCGTACAAAAGCCACACTGAGCCCCGTGACGTTTCGCCAATCGTTCCTGCAGGAATTCGCATAAATTATAATTCCTGCAGAAAATCAGGAATCTACGGTACACCATACCGTACCTGAACGGGATGCATGCCTTTTTGAACGGAACCAATGCCTTCGACTGTAGTCACTGCACATCCGTGCAGGGAGGCCATAGAAACCAAACAGGCGTTGACGCACGAGTGTCTGCATAACGGCAGATCAGTGCATATTTGTGAAACGTCCGATAATAAAGTTAGAAAACAAAATTTCCCACTTGACAGATTTCGCTTGATGGTCATATTTTGATAACATAACCGTACATAAACCGCATTGGCCTTCGCCGCAACTGATTTTCGTTCCTTTCAACAAGACTGCAAAAAAAACTTGATATTGCTAGGTTCTGCAAAGATTAAGCAAAAAATGGTTCCACACGTTTGTTTCTCAAGTAGTGACCCAGAGTCCATTCAGGATCTGGTTTTTCTTCCACAATCTGAATATTAAAATTTGACTCGTTTCAGACAATGACAAACTAAATATACATAGATTCATTTTTGAAACATTTTACCTTCTTGCCATTAACGTAAAATGTCAAAACGGTTTGCATTTTCGTTTTTTCGATATTCGTTACAGCTGCAAATTTTTTCAACGTGTGAAAAGACAAATCTTTTCCTTCAAAGTTTCGCAAAGTGACTTGTAACACGACATTGTCAGCGCAACAAGTGTTTTGTCGTGTAGGGGAACAGAATGATTTGTTTGAACAAAACAGGTCCTGTCATTCAGTTTTATGATAAAAAAATTTCAGTCACATGTAAGAAAGTTCTAATTTCTCAACTAATTTCTAATTCCTAATCGAACCTTAAAAAATTACTCCCAAATTTGTAAGTGAGACAATTGTTCCTTATTAACTACGGAAACTAAACAATCGTTCAGTTAGCTCTCGAACAATTTTTGCTTTAAAATGAACTGAACTTTCCAAGATTTTTTTTGTTACCTAGACATTTCAACACTCTTCACGTTATAAAATAAGTTTTTTCAAACTCGTTTCGAGTTTTTGTTCAGCAATTTTTAAGCAAATATTGAGTGTAGAATTTTATTTACGTAAGGTTGAATTGCAAGCGAAAAATTTTCATTTTTTTTCTGCATGTTTTCTTTGGCTACTCGATTGAACTCTTGTTAGTTGGATGAGGAAGAAAATCGTTAAATCACGTGATACAAAAATCATACCGACATTGTCATTAAAAACAGAGCGATACATAAAATATAATCAATTAATCAATAAAAGTTAAAACATTCACTATTTCTGTACCATCCAATGTACCATTCACTATTTCATACCAATAACAGAATTGAGTTTGACCAATGCACTCGTAATTTGAATTTGCATTTCAATGCGCAGGCTAACGTTATCTTACTTCAAGAATGACAGAAAACTGTTTTCTGTTTTAACAGATTCTTTTTTCAAGATGCGTTTTCTGATCGAGAGTGCGTTTTTCGAGAGCGCGTTTGTCTGTTCCATGCCATTCAATAATTTTCTTCAGCTTTTTATAAAATTAGCCTGGACATTCCTCGTTGATGTGAAATTAA
>JAQGBA010001045.1:0-19498 GCA_034698125.1 Prionchulus punctatus | reverse complement strand
CCGCCAGCTCCAGTAGCGGCACCACCACCAGCGCCACCGGCTCCGGCAGCTACACCAGCTCCGGCTCCACCCCCAGCTCCGGTGGCGGCGCCACCACCCGCACCTGTCGCTGCACCACCTCCGGCACCACCAGCCCCGGCAGGAACGCCCGCACCGGCGCCACCTCCAGCACCCGTAGCTGCACCACCGCCAGCTCCAGTAGCGGCACCACCACCAGCGCCACCGGCTCCGGCAGCTACACCAGCTCCGGCTCCACCCCCAGCAGCAGCGGCGACACCCGCGGCAGCTCCACCTCCCGCTGCACCAGCCCCTTCCGCAGCGCCACAGCCACCAGCACCATCTGCAGGAGGAGCACCAGCTGCGGGCGGTTCGTATCAAGCGGGAGGCACACCAGCCCCAGCGGCGGGTACGTCAGCACCTGCGGCGGGTACGCCAGCACCTGCGGCGGGTACGCCAGCACCTGCGGCGGGTACGCCAGCACCAGCAGCTGGTACCCCAGCACCAGCCGTTGGAACACCAGCTCCAGCAGCGGGAACACCAGCACCTGCCGTCGGCACCCCCGCACCAGCCGCCGGTACACCAGCTCCGGCCGCCGGCACCCCAGCACCAGCAGCGGGAACTCCAGCCCCAGCCGCGGGCACGCCAGCCCCGGCGGGTTACAGCGGTGGAAGACGTCGGAGACTGAAACACAAGCAATTGTAAAATTCTTCGGGAGTCTCATCTCGTTCATAGCTCTTTGCCAAAATTTACTTTGTAATCTTCTTTGTTCGAATTTGCATTCGGATTCAGGTTATGATTTGTTTACTATTTTTAATTTATAATATAAAAACGCAATAATAAAACAAAATGTTTATCGATGGTCAAACATTAACGACCTAAAGTCCTTTCACTCGAGTTAAGTACAGTAATCAGTAGGTTGAGAGATTTACAATCCAAATTCAGATATTGATTCTTGATCAGATTCAGGGAGACCGTCTGCATCATTAAAAATCAATATCTTAATGCCGATCGTTAATTTTCACTTTTGGATTACTGTACTTTTATTCCAACCTCAGTTGCGAAACTATCACGCAACAATAGTCCATGCGGAACTATAGCCTTTAAATAACTATAGTTCATTGACAACTATAGTTCAACATGAACATCGTCCAACGCTGGGTTTAGTCCAACGGCCGGTAGTTTCGAGCCGCTGTAAAATAGAAACTATGGTACATCGCCGACTTTAGTCAAACTTCAACTATAGTCCCCGACAAAACATCGACAACTATAGGTCAATGGCGACTATAGATTCCCAAGAAGTTTTTACTTGTAACACTCTTCAACAACCAACAAATCGACACCGAACAAAAAAATAATTCTTTAAAAAAACAGAACGAAAGAAAAACAACAAAATCCTTTCAAAAAAAATTAATGAAATCTTGTTCACTATATTCATATTCATTTCACTTTTCAAAATTCGACGGATAAAAAAACAGCAGAATGAATTCCAGTTAAAATATTTCCGTTTCCGAGCCAATAATCAAAACTATAGACGGTGACGTCATCATTTTTTGCTGCTACCCCAAAACCAGCCCTTCACCAAACCGGTGATACCGCTCTTGTTGTCCGACGAGCCCGACGCCGCTCCACCTCGACCGCCCCTGTCCGCCGGTTCCAATTTTTCCTCGAGCGACGGAAATCGAACGTGGTTCAAGGCCAAGTCGAAGAATAGAGGCTTGCACGGCGCCGGCCGAAAGTCCGGCGGCGAATCGACCAAAGCGACCGCCTTCTTGCCGCCCGATAAATCCTGAGGGTTATACTTACGATAGCGTTCCAAGTCGTCGATCAGCGGCTGCGAAAACAAAATTTCTGTCTCGCCGTTGACGTTTCCGGGTAAAAAAGCTCTACTAACTTTGCTATCGTTATTCGAAGACTGGCCGTCGATCGGCTGCACATCCAAAACGCTGTTGGCGTGCGCCGTATACTTGGACGCGTTCACCACGTCGCGCAATTCTTCCAACGATTCGGCTTTCAACTGAAGGTAATAGAGTAACTATAATTAAACACGCTCGACAACTATAGACGCCGTTTAACTATAAAACTTACATCGTCCTGTTTTTTCAGACTTTTCAAACTCGTTGCGGCTTTGTTCGCGTAATCCAAGCATCGATCGTACAACGCCAACGCTTCCCGCCATTTTTTCAAATTGCCAAACATTTCGGCCACGTAAAAACACCTAACGAAGGATAAAACAACACGAAAAAATCGACCGAAACATCACCGGCCGGAGCATTTTTCTCGTTTTTTTCCATACCTGAACGTTTTAAAAAAGGCTATTTTCGCTTCGTTGATCGACGCGAATTCGGCATCGTTCTGAACGCCGGGTAAAAATTGGATTTCCGTTAAATTCTTAAAAAGAACTCTTTCGAAATTATCGATTACTTAATCGATCGATTATACGACGACCATCGATTACCTGCAAGACGGTATCGTACAGTCGAACTAAATCTTGCGGCTTGGCAGAACGGGACGCCGATTTTTTCTGTTCGGTCGATTGATCGCCCGCCGATCCCGTCTGATCGATCATAATTAAATATCGATCGATCGTTTTCGATAATCGAACGTGCAACAGCCACGAATGAAGTAATTGAGCAGGCGACAAGTTTTCGTCGTCGCCCTGCGATTGTTTGGTTCTCAGATTCTTTAAAAACGACGAAAAAATCGGTTAACGGGAGATGATAATTGAAAAATCGATCGATTACTTCGCTTTTATTTTCGTCCCTCACTGTTTGAATGGCATCGCGACAATCGATCAGCAACTGTTCGTAGTTAGACAATTTCGCCTCGTCGTTCTCGGCCTGTTTCAATTGTTCTTCGAATTGTTTCAGCGCGCCGTAGAATGTCTTGACTTTTTCCGATTTGGCCAAATTGATTTTATGCCCGCACCACATGATCTCAGATTTCAGCGCTAAATTTTGTTTTTCCCGAGTTTGAGCGATCAATTTCTAAAAAAAACTCGATCGAACTATAGACACGCCGACTATAGATAATTTCGACTATAGTTACTGCCGAACTATAGTGTTTTCGGTTGCATACATCTAAATCGGAGAAGGCTAAATTTTCCTGCTGATCGCCTGTCATGTGCATGCGCATCTCCATCAAATCGGCGGCGGCTGTCTCGTCGCCGATGCTGAACGCGCAGTATCTCAGCTGCGGCGCGATTTCTTGACATCGTTGCTGATAGCTGTCGATCAGCCGGTGATCGGATTCGGCGGAAGATAACTTTTCGTAGATGGTCCTTTGAAAAAACAAATTTCTCGTCCCGGCCAACTCGCTTTCGAGGCGAATTCGCCGACTAACTTGGAAGTGGATAAATAATCTTTAGCCTTCGGCCAATCTTGCAATTCGAAACTCAAACATCCGATCATCCAAGCGTTGTACGCTTGAGCTTCTAATTTCGTAGCCGCGTCGACTCGTTCGGAATTCTTGCACAGATTCTCCAACGTTTGACTATGTTGAACGGCCTACAGAAAAAATACGTTTCGATTTCGGTCGACAAACGAGCTAAACCAAACGCGAAAAGTGCACCGACTCGACGGATTCTGTTGATCAAATGAAATTTCTTCCTCGGCTCCGTGTTCGATTCTTGTTTCAGTTGCATGGCGAACGCCCAACAACGTTCGGCCTCGAATAAAGGTATTAGCAAGAACCTAAAAATAGATCAACTATAGTCCCGCGTAAACGATAGTCTATCAACTATAGACCCGATGCGACTATAGTTCCCGTACAAGCTATAGAACGCGGTTTTACTAAATAAGAAAACTTTTATACGTGGAACTATAGATATAGTCGAACAGCAAATGTAGTCCATCGACAACTATAGTCTCAAAGCAACTAGTTTCGCAGAAAATTTGCATAACGCCCAACCTGGAATCGACGACGTTATCCCCTTGAAGAATTTTCGCTTGAAAATTATTTTTCTGCTTGTGTTGATTCGTAAAATGCAACGATTTTCGAACTCGACGAATTTTTCTCGAACAGTAGCCGCTGAAATAGAAAAAGGCATGTTTCGGGGCAAATTTCGAGCATTAACGAGCAAATTTCAGTTACTTACCGATATCGCTGATAATCGCCGTGACGCAGCCCATGCTGCTGTTGGCATTCTTTTATCACTTGCAAAATGCTCAACGTTGAAAAAATTAAAACGTTTTCGGCGGCGGGAGCGGCCATTTTATTTAATTTTAAAATAAATTTTGTTTTTTCGGAAATTTGATTTTCGACAATTTTTTGTCTTCCGAACTGCAAAACGTGTAAGTTTTAATATAAGCCGCAGCGCACCTGAGAACACTAAAAAAGATTTCAAAATAATGGCCGGGTATAAAACTGGCCGAAGATAAAGTGTAAATTTAGAATTCGTATTCAGATATTGATTTTAATGCAGGAAGGATACAGATGGTACGCCGTCCGCCTGAATCCAAGCGCACGCTCGAAAGCCTCAATTTCTGAATACGAGTTGTAAATTTACTAACTTTAGGATTACTGTACGCAGCGGTGAATGGGCTGTAAAACTAATGCATAAATGATGTTAATTTTCGCGCTAGTGTTGCATTTTCATTGAATAAATGCTAATTCTATAGAATGCTAATGACGATTCATGTACAATGGCGCTCGATTATTTTTTCCGAAAACATTGAATCTGTCATCTGCGGGCTTGTTCGAAGTTATTTTCAATTTTTTTCTTTCTCCAATTTTCAAAACTTTGATGAATAATGATAATTTTTCGCCTCGACTCTTAACAACTCGGCAGTACGGTAATTCGAAAAATGTTGGTGTGTTGAGCGTCGGAAAAAAGTTTCGCCGCGAGACGCATCCCGAGCTTCATCTACTTCTTTTTCGAAGAACTCTTCCGATTGAAGAATAAAGTTTTTTCGCTTTATTTCCAATCCGAAAGCTGGTCGATTCTACTTTTTTTTCTATTTCTTCTTCTCTTTTCCTTTTATAAGCCTGTTTGCGAAAATCTTATCAACATTCATCCTTCGCCACTCTCGCGATGAAATTGTTTAAATTTTTGAATTTGTCGACGAAGAGCGGTTCTATCGAATCGACCAGACTTTCCTCCTCCTCATTCTCCTCCTCCTCCTCTTTTCTCGATTCTATTTAGTCCGACTCGTTGAGATTGATATTTTTCAACAAGTTTTTTTTGATACGCAAACTAAAAACATCAACCGAAAGAAGCAGACGGTATTTTCGAAATCGACCGATATTTTTTTTTTATAGACTGTAGCATCTACAGTCTCGCGTTACCATACAAATATTTATGCAGCACTCTTTCTCGCCGATATCCGCGAGTATCGGTCATAAACTTAGTTACACCGACGTCGGATTCGGACAATTCTCGGCGGCCATTCTCGGTTCTTATTTAGCCGGTCTACCGAATTACGACGGTCGATGCCAGCAAATGACTACGGCGTTCGCTTTTTTTATGTTTTTGCCATTATCGGTGATTTGTCAAGGTAAATCGAATTTTAACAATTTTACAGCCATTTTTCAATTGGAATAGAGATATTTTGCATCAGTTATAACCACTTTGCGCTTCGTTACAACGATTTCTGCATTTTATTTCTTCGGCGCTTCGACGGTGCAATTTCTGCATTTTCGCAGCTATTTTCCTACTTTCGCGCTTACCTTAAGACTGATTCGTTCGAAGCCATTTGTGCGTCGATGTATTTCAAAAGTTTGTCAACAATCGTTAAAGTACCTCGAACCCAATTCTTCCGTTGATAAAAGAAGTAGTACTCGATGGTTAAAATTTCACGAGCATTGTTGAACGAGTGTCAATTTCAGTAGTACTTTTTCAACAAAAAAAATCTTTTATAATAAAAATTTCTTTCACGATAACTGAAAAATATTATGTCTAAAACAGAAATCTTTCGAATGAAGATAATTTTTGACGACGAGGAAACGAGAGGAGAAAAAATATGCGCGACATTCGTAAAGTTTCATTAATAGAAATAAGTTACAGCTTCCCATTCAAAAATTTCGAAAAAAATTTCACCGTCGCTTTAAAAATCACTAGCGAACTACGAAATAGCTGCGAAATCTTAGAAAATTGATCTTGAAGCGCGCAATCGCTGTTAAAAGGCCGTTTCGATACACGTGTTTGTTTCATTTTTAGTTCATACGTCGAACAACGATTACCAAACGCCCGATCAATTTCAATTGACCGACGAACAAAGAGTACTATATTATTTATTGAGAAATTACGAACGTACAGTGCGACCGGTGAAAAACGCCTCCGACGTCATCGTCGTTAAACTCGGATTAACATTGACGAATATTTTCGACGTGGTACGCAACTATAGTCCTTTCGCAACTTCGGTCGGAGTAAATGTACAGTAATCCTAGAGTAGAGATTTTCGATTCGTGATGAGATATTGATTTCGAGCGTGTTGTTGGATTCCAGTAGACTGTAACATAATCAATATCTGAATACGGCGGATTATAAATCTCAACTCGAGGCGTACTGTATTTTAATCCAGCCGAATTTGCGAAATGACTATACATTTAAAAACATTTCTCGACAAAATATTTGTCTTTCGCATTATTCGTGTTGTCATTTTTTTCGAAGGATGAGAAAAATCAAGTGCTAACGACGAACGTATGGCTGGATCAAGTAAGATGTTAATAATCTTCTATTATGTTAATTTAGCTGGGTTCCGAGCGAGATAAACGTAGTGTTATTCTCTCGCGTGATTTAGAAATAATTTATTCGTGAAACGAGAGAGAGCGAGTGCAATAAGGTCCGATTCATAATGATTTTCTATTCGAAGATAGTTCTTAAAAAAATGATAAGGGTTCGATGAGAATATAGTCGCTCTCGGAACTATAGTCGCCGTTGGACTATAGTTGAACTATTCGATTTCGAAGGAATGGAACGACGAACTTCTCCGATGGAATCCGGACGATTTTAACGGAATCGAATCGATTCGCGTTCCGTGCGATTTGCTGTGGCTGCCGGATATCGTACTTTATAATAAGTGCGGGATTTTCGAGGAGATTTATCCTCCGTTATAATTCTACAGAAATCTTTTTCAGCGCCGACGACTATACGAAAGGCTACATGAGGTCGAGAGCCATGGTCCACTACGACGGCACGGTATTTTGGCCGCCGCCCACTCAGCTGAGGAGCACGTGCAAAATCGACGTGACCTACTTTCCGTTCGATTCTCAGCATTGTTTCTTGAAATTCGGCTCGTGGACTTACCACGGTAATTTTATATTCTTCATCCTCCAACTTTCTCCTCCTCCCCCCGATCGGACGACCCTAAATTAGTTTTAAACGTTTCGAAAAACAACAAATCCCGGAAGGCCCCGGGGTACTATTGTATTTATAAAAAGGAGTTCCACTTTAATTACGACAGAAAATCGAAAACAGAATTTACATTTTTCAAGGATTTCAAGTGGATATCACAAATAGAAGCGATAACGTGGATCTGTCCAACTACGTGGTCAGCGGCGAATTCGACTTGGTCAACGTCCAGCAAAGGAGGAAGGTCGTTCGATACAGTTGTTGTCCCGAAGTAACAAAGTTTAACGGCCATTTTGCGCTTCAAAATTCTGATATCCAGTTCGAATTAGTATCATTTTGTCGATTTTTCGAGCAAAAATTTGTAAAATGCAAAATGGCTGTAAAAAAATAGGGGAAATCAAGCTCGAGCTTCTTTTAAATTTTCAGCCTTATCCCGACGTAACATTTTTCATCCACGTTCGTCGCAAGACCCTCTACTACATGTACAACGTCGTATTTCCTTGTATGATGATGTCCGCGTTGACCCTCTTGGTATTTTGCTTGCCGCCAGACAGCGGCGAAAAAATAGCCATGGGTATTACGGTGCTGTTGGCGTTCTCCGTATTCGTGTTGGCCATCGCCGAGAAAATGCCCGAAACATCCGATTCGATGCCGCTAATCGGTATTTTTTTGCATTTCATAACTCAAAGATTGTCAAATGAGACGCAAAGATTCCAAAACGGGACCCGAAGAGTCTAAAATGGGACCCGAAGATTCCAAAATGAGGCTCAAAGATTTCAAAATGAGACTCGAAGAATCCATAATGTAACCCTAAGGTTCTAAATGGGACTCAAAGATTCCAAAATGGGACTCGGAAGATTCCAAAATGAGACTCAAAGATTCTAAAATCAGAAGTGCAAAATGGCTGTGCTATTTTTTCCGCAGGAATTTACCTGACCGTCGTCATGGCGATGACTTCGGTGTCGGTGGTCATGACCGTGATGGTATTGAATTTCCATCACCGAGGACCATTCCACAAAGAATTGCCCGAGTGGCTTCGATGGTTCGTTTTGGATAAACTGCGAAAATTTCTCTGCATGAAATTACCGTACGAAAACGTGCGACGGACGAAAAACGCCAACTCGACCATGAGACGAATGTCGCTGAAGTTCACGGTGGACAGTCTGCAGGAACAGCTGCTGAGGGATATGGGCCTGACTCAGAATATCGAAACCTACGCGAATCTGAATCCGAGTTCCGGCGACGAACCCAAGTATCGCACGAGGTTGTGCTCGACGACCGACAGTTTCGTCGGTCCGGGGGTATTCTACGAAAATCCCGCCGCCGGGCGTAACTCGTTTTCGCTGTGCAACTGCAACGGCAACGCGCAGAATCAGAACCGAGCTCTGCAGAACGAAGTCGTGCGGACGTTGCAAATGCTCGTGTCGAGGCAAGAATTGGAAGACGAATGCGAGGATATCGCCAACGAATGGCGGCAAGTGGCTCAAGTTATCGACAGGCTTTTATTTTGGATATTCTTCGTGGCCACCGTGGCCATAACATTTATCTTACTCATATTCATACCGTTGATCCGACACGCGGCCGACGCTAATAATTTGAACGAATGGATTGATCGGATGTACACGATCAGCCATCGAAATCATTCCGAAGGTTGACTATAGTTCCATCGGAGACTATAGTTCATCAAGGACTACAGTTTACGAGACGATATAGTTCGCGAGAATGACATTAATTGTATAGCCGTAGAACACATTTTTAGTTTTTCATATTGCTTTTTATACGTAAAATGGTTTTTTATATATTATTCAATCGATTTCTGAGAAATAATCGTTGGAAAAATCGCGCCAAATCGATTTAAGATGATCTTTGGTCGATTCGTCGGCGAATATGTATTCCAAACTTTTTTCCGATATATCGAACAATTGCCTTTCGGATAAACGAAAAGTTTCGCTGGCTATTCGATATTCGTCACTCAGCGTAGTTTGAAATAGACCTTTATCGTCGGTCTGAAACAAAATCCGTGTATTCTAAATCAGATAATCGCGTTCGAAATCGTTTCAACTGTTAGAATTGAATTATACGTAAAATCCTTTCGCGAAGGCGACCGGAATAAAAGTACAGAATCGTACAGTTGAGATTTACTATCCTTATTCAGATTTGATTTTCCGGTATACGGCTAATATCTGAGTATCGATCGTAAATTCAAACTTTAACGAACTATAGATGCAACGACTATAGTTACCAATGAACTATAGACGATAGCTAAAGTACCGTGAATGCGTACGCATATTGATAGAGGATGCTGAATATCGAACCAGAATTTGAAATGATGATTCGCGAACGAATCCACTGTTAAACCTTTGACGTTCGACGAAAGACAAATTTCTAAAGTATAAAAAACAAATTTTCTCGCCAGTCAACTCGATTAATCGGCCGAAAACGATTACCTAACGGGATTTTCAAGTTGGAAACCTTTTCGGCAACTTCGTCGTTTCTACGCAAATACGTCCCGTGACCAATGCGGTCGGGCGGCAAATGGAGAAATTTCAAATTTTCATCGATCGTCTCGGGAACCTATACGGTCGAAAGTTCGTAAAAACATGATATTAAATTCATAATTTTTCATTCGAACCTCGGCCATGTGCAAAGATAATCGCGAGCCAGAATTTTTAGCTCTTCGCAAAAGTTCAAAATATTGCTCGCCGTCAATCTGAAAATGCAATAAATTGCCGTTTTGCACTTCAAATTTCACAACTGTAGGAGATAAATATTGTGAAATGCAAATTGGCTACAAAAGGTAATTTTTACCGAAGGATTTCCGCTTAAATCCAATCCAACAACGACTGAATTGGAAAAGCTTTCGGCGAGTTTCACTGTTTCTTCAGCGTCGGATAAGCTGTTCTTTCGATCGATGGACAGTAATAATTTGACGACGATGTTCGACACGCTCGATGCATCATCAATGGCTAAAATGCGTAAGAATATTCAATTATCGATGCACATTTTTTGCATTCCACGTTTCGCCGATACCTTTAACGACAGCTTCAATGTAATTCCGTTTAGTTAGTCCATTTTTCAAAACCGCCTTCGGCGTTGTTCGAAGTTCTAAATATTTCACGTTATCCTCCGCAAATTCTTTTATAACGTCGATCGTAGCCTAGGAATTGAAAAAAATGCTCGTAAATTTGCATAGGAGAATAAAAGATGATCGAACTCCACACAGTATAAACAGCTTCGATTGTATCTGTGACTTCGTGAATCAATGGAAACATTTTGAATATTCTGAAACAATTGTCATTTATAGTCTTTTCGCAACAAAGGCTGAAATAAAAGTACAGTATCCTAAAATCTGTATTCAGGTATTGATTTGTAAGCACGCGGGATGATCATGGTCCGCCGTCTACATCAATCTACGCACATTCGAAAATTAATAAATGAATACGGATAGGATTACTGTACTTTTATGCCACGGATTTTGTACTCTCGTACTCTTCCAAAGTTCGACGGCGATCAACGACGATTTCATTTTCGGATGGTCGTCGATAATCGTTGAAACGATGTTTCTTATCGGCGATCAGCTTTTTCAAAGTAGTTTCAGATATCGATCCATTTAAGTGAGCGTGCAACTCCTTTTCGCAAAAAATTTATTCAGATTGTGTAATTTTGCGAAATTCCACAATAAAAGCTGTTTAACGTTTACCGATTTCGGAAGCGTACGGCAGAACGTGTCCATCCGGGAATTAATTATTGTCAATTTGAATATATTTTTAACAAACTGTTTATCATAATAAAAACGTTTTTATATTATCAAAATGAAATTAGACAAATATTTATTGAAATTTTTATTAGAATTCGATGCGGGATCAATCAGCTTCAAAAATTCGAGGCTTAAATAAATCAATCATCGATGAATTTGGTCTATACGAATAAATGCATAATTGGAAATTAGGTCAAAATTTTAGTTTCAGCTCCGACTGAAGGCGCTGTGGCAAATACGGCTTTCTCGAAAGGATACACTCGCTGGTCGATGGATGCGAAATAACTATCGCGCAATTTCTCGATGAAACTTCCGACGTCGGCTTCTCGGATCAAAGACACAGTACATCCTCCCCATCCGGCACCGGTGAGTCGACATCCCAAAGCTCCAGCCTTCCTAGAATAAATGAAGAAAAGTTACGTATCGGCAATGAAGAATGAAAAGAAATCAATGAAAAATGGCGCGTACTTGGCGGCCAGTTGCAATTGGTCCAATTCGGCGCAACTGCATTCGAACCAATCGCGGCAGCTGGCGTGACTTTCGTCCATCAACCGACCTAATTCCAGCAGCGCCCGGTCGCCGGTCAACGACCGGCATGCGCCGTCGAATTCGAATACGCGGGCGGCTTCACTGTATACGTGATTGGCCCTCTGTTTCAATTTGAATTCTTTCACTGCTCGACGTAACAAGATTACATTTAATTTAATTTAGATTGATCGAAAAGTAGTATATTACTTCCGAGCGTGTTTTGGCTCAAAGATTTAGATTCTAATTCGTCGGACGTGATGTCCAGCATACGACAAATTTCTTCTCGCGAATAACAATCGGATGTTAGATTTTTGTCGACTATTTCGAGCATTTCGCCCAAAGACACTCTCGCCCTGAAGTGCACCTCGCCCAACGTTCGAATAGTCGACCAATCGAATTGCATAATCTTTGCAAGAATCTGAAAATGAAAATGACTCATTAACTCTTGATAATGAGGTATTACAGTCAATGCTTCGCAACTAAAAGTACAGTAATAAAAGTTTAAAAATACAATCCGTGTCGAGATATCGATTGTTCAGCATGCATTATGATACTTCCGACAGCGCGCCATCCACCAAAATGGATTGTAAAACTCAACTTTAGGATTTACTGTACTTTTATTCAGCCTCAGTTGCAAAAGTACTTTCCATCTAGTTATCGACCGCTGTTTACTTGAGCAGCTAATCGGCATTCCACAACTCGTTCGTTATATCTCGGTGTCGCCGCCTTGTTGGCATCGACGCAACAGTTGGCCACTACAAACGCGGCGCCTTCCGGCAATTTAACGCTTTTGGTCCTCAATGGATTGAACTCTATCAGTTTCGCCTGAAAGCAATTCTAATCGAATCTAATAGAGCTGAATGAGAAATTAGCTGGTTACTTCTCCGGCTCGAGCTAACATCGAAATCGCTTGGTCCATGCCGCCGCCTTCTGTGCCGATGTATCGCTCGCATTTGGCACAAATTTCAGCAACTTTGGACTGAAAAAAACCAATCGATAATAGGCTATTATAAAATGTGGAAAATCAGGAAATACTTACACGATCGACTTTATCGAAATCAGCATTGGTGTTAGCTCGTAACGTGCAAATGGCTCCGGCGCAAACCATGGCGCTGGAGCTAGACAGACCCGCGCTGGGTGGAATGTCGCCTCCGATCATAATTTTCATTCCTAAAGTGGATTTAGTTTTATCGATAAATCGATGTAAGTACGAAATTCTGCGGATACCGACGGAATTCAGTGGCGCGGATGGGCCGGCGCCCAAATGTTCGCACATGCCGCGCACTCCGCACAAGAAATATTCGTGCCATTTCGGCGGTGAATTTTTATGATCGCCTCGACCACCGAGGTCGGCCGAGCATTCGCCACCGTACTTTCTAAAAAGTTTTTCGAAAATTAGTTATCGCCATTTAGCTTCGCTCGTTAGTCGGTGTGAAATCCGAGTCGGCGATAGCTAGATGCTCGAAGGAGAGTCCCGTAGCGAGTTAGGCGGAATTAAGTTTAGTGAAGAAATAATCATTAAGCTTACTCGTATTTAGCATCGACGTTGCGCAATATCAGCTGATGGTTTTCGGGCGTGACTTCGATTGCACAATACACGCTTTGCACGACAGCCATCGGCAGAACGCCGTAACCGCTGTAGTCGATATGTTCCCCTAAAAACAAATAATTAACGTGGATACGGCTCCCTAATATTCGAGTAACCTTAGAGCTAATACCGATCAGATTTACTCGACCAGGAGCGCGAACCAAAAACGATGGTTTTCCGCCGAAATCCTTTTCGAACGCGTCGGCCACTAGTTTTTCCATTTTCTACCGCAGAAATGAGGAATGTCGACGCGTTCGGCGCGCTCGAGGTCGATTTCGATAACGAAAATGAAAAAGTAAAAGGGCGATAAACTTTTTTCTTATCTACCACGTTTACTTTGTCTGCTATTTTTGTCATATAACCGAACTAACTTATCTCCCGGGAGATAGGATTTAAAAATTCAATACCATATTTGTCGCTGACGAAGGACGGTTGCGACTTTCAGCACTGTAAGCGTTTTGATTTCGTCGACTCTTATCTGTTTTTCGGCGTAATAATTTCATTAATTCTTACGTTATTTTGACGATTGAAATCAATGAGGTAGACGTTGCAAACTGGTTTCTACTTTTTGTTATTGCATCCAGTTGAATGTCCAAGTTAATTACAAAGTAAAACAAGGATGAGGCGCGAGCCGGTGCAGTTAAATCTACCAGCAAACAACAAACATTTCTGGATACGTATATAAATTAATACTAAAGCTTCTCGATTTTCAAAATTACTTGGAAATATTATTTGGAGCGGTTTTGTTATCGTGTAAAATTCTATTTTACATCTTTGATAGCTGAAGAAGTAAGAAATCCATTTATATCATCATTGTAAGTATATTTAGAAGTGCAGAATGGCTGTAAATGATGCTGTTTATGTAATTTTAGTTGGAAAAATGAGGCTGAAAGTTGAAAAAAATCATGTTTATACGAACGGAACTGTGATTACGAGTCGCCCGAATATAATGACCATGGTTTTTGATCCATTGACTCAAATACCCACTGTACCTGCAAATCAACGCTGTTTCAGTAACACCGTTAGGTTTGGTAGGCTGAAAGGCTTATCCATATTCTCGAGTCCCGGAGGAACTACGAAAAGATTTCAGTCGCTGTCTCAAAATCCTGCAGGATTTGTTGCTAATCCACAACCGAACAGTACAGTAAAACCTGCACTTCGAATCAAAACTCTTTTCGAACCATGTCAGAAGGATGAAAATAATAATTTATCTCCGACGATCAAATTTGATAAATGTGAAAAAATACAAAAGCATTACGTGGATGAATTTTCAGTGGTTGACGTCCGTTTAGACGGTGGATTAATTCGAGACTACAACATTTTTTATGTATTATTAGAAAGAAATCTTGATCAATATCGAAGTTTTGGAATTGAACTGATTTACGAGAACAATCTCGATCATAAAGTTTTGGTAGAGCAGTTAAAAAAGTTCACAGCCATGTTGCATTTCAAAATATATTTCAACCAATTTAAAATCAATTGAAACGCTAAATGGCTGCGAAAGGCGCAAGTTGACTCGCCGTCTGAAGAAATTTGAATTTTCTAGATTCACCGAATAGCTGCCGATAGCATCGCAGCGAAAAATGGAAAAATACGAAAAGGCGACGAATTATTTGCCATGAATAATAAACAGACGAAAATTATGTGGATGTCGGAAATGAGGAATGTATTAAATAGTTCGAAAAAAGTTCTTTTGACTCTGAGAAGACCGACGCAAAAATCGAATCAAAGTAGACAAATATACACTGAATCCAGCTCAAAATGTTGTATTTTAATCAAATTATTGAAACATTTTAGGTAATTATTTTCCAAACTGTCCATTGACAGTATCCATTCCAGATAAATCGATCGGACTCGGTCTGTCGTTGAAATTGAGGAAATCCGTCGACCATGAACATAATTTATTCATAGCTGATATTTATCCTGGTAAAAAATGAAAAACGATTTTACGAAAGCGTATTTGAATTTTAGTTGTGAAGGTGGTGCTGCTCATAAATCGAAACAATTGATGATCTCCGATCAAATATTGGAAATCAATAATAATCGGTGTTGCTCAATGAAGCGAGATGAATTGATAAATTCTCTTTTTGGAAAAGACAATGAGCAAATTGTTCTCACTGTCTCGGCGCACTGCAAAAAGGAAGAAGAATCTGAAGATTTTATTGCAGAAAGACTGTGATTTAACGTTTTTGTAGAAATTATCAAAAAAATTGTGCAGAAACAGTGGATTAAGCGGAAAACGTTGTTTTTTTAATAGAATTTCGTTTCATTTACCGTAAAATATGAATATAAAACACTGTGTATATAAAACCAAAAATGTCTTCAAAACGATTTTTATCTGAAATTCGCCGCTCAACCCGTGTGTTTTATGTTAAGTTTAACTGTACCTGCGCATAATTAAAATATCTTACTGTATTTGCAATAGTAAATTTTTAAAAATAATTTTTGGAAAAATTAGAAAAATCTTGAAATTTCGAGCTAATTACATAAATTAAACTGTTGAATTTAATAACTTGGAAGTTAAGCAAAAACGAAAAATATGGCAGAATCTAACGCGACGGAAGGCGTTTGTCGCGAAAAAACGTCGTCTCGGAATGGTCCAGCTAAATCGGGAAATCGTCAACGGTCGGCCGCCCATCAACAGTCGGCGCATCAGCAACACGGATTCGAGCATTTAGACGATTCGAACACAGGCGGCGATCGAGATTCGCCTGGAATTTTCATCGTCCAAGGTAAAATGCTTCGCGAACAGGACAGATTTCTGCCCATCGCCAACATTTCGCGCATTATGAAACGATTCATCCCGGAATCAGGCAAAATCGCCAAAGATGCCAAAGAGTGCGTTCAGGAGTGCGTTTCCGAGTTCATTTCGTTCGTAACGAGCGAAGCATCGGAACGGTGCCACAACGAAAAACGTAAAACGATAAACGGCGAGGATATCCTCTGGGCCATGCAAACTTTGGGCTTCGAACCTTACGTCGAGCCGTTGAAACTCTACCTCAGTAAATATCGCGCCGCGTGCAAGGGCGACAAAGCTCTGCAAGAAATGGGCTTGGCGCCCGACGACCAAGAGATGGCCGACTGTCAGACGCCGACGGTCGCTCACGATCTATCGGGGATCTTATCGGGAAATCAGATTCTACTGAATTCCGATAGTATCAGCTTGGTGACGGCCGACGGCGATCGCTCGCAAGGTCAGCACGGTCAACAGCAAGTGGCGTTCTTGACGTCGGGCGCCGGCGGCCAGCAGCAGATCATGTATCTGGAGAATTTCCCCGCTGGTGCCACGTTTCAAACGGCGCAAGGCGGTCAACCGCAATTCATTACGATTAATCGTCAGCAAGGCTTGCAATTCGTACAGTTGGTGCCGGCGTCTAGTTTATCGGGCCCCAACGGTCAACAGATCTTAACCGTTCAATCGTCTCAGGCCGAATGAGGCAGTGAGCGAAACGTGAAAAAATTTTCGAACGATATCGCGCTGTATTCATTTATCATTGGACGTTCTTTATACGTTTTCCTTGAAAATTTCATTTTGTTCGCTACATTGTATATTTTTCGCTAATTTTACAATGTTTTCGATTTAATCTTTTATTAAAAGTTAAACTTTTGTTTAATAATTGATGGGCACTCAATTATTAAATTGATGGGAAAGTTTTTTTGTTGGAGGTTCTGCTATTTGATGAGCATTTCATACCAATAAAAAGCTGTGACTCGCGATGAAGTTTATTTCCTTCAATTGAATCAAAAAATTTTGCAATATAAAAACTATTTTAGCTTTTTCGTTGATGCTCATCAACTGTGCATCTAGTACTGCCGCAGCAGGTTGATGCACAACGGATGACAATATTCTTTTCGTACGTCCGAGTCTTTGGTAAACACCAAGGTCCTGATGGATCCTTGTTAGGATTGCGACAATAGTTTCCTTGTGCATGGATCGGTTGTGCTGATGAGGAGTTTGTTGGCTCCAATGCATACATTCTCTACCGCTAACAGTAATGTTTTGCGTTTGTTTTTGTATGAAGAAGTAGTCATGGTCATCCCACACAACAGTGGATCCATGCAAACATCTTCAAATTCAACCAAACAAAGGTTTAACTGGAGCAACATGCATCGTACTCGCGGACGATGGAACTACTGTAATTACCCTTGCGACTGATGGGATAGCAAGGTTCTCTTGTGACTCCTATCATTGCTTCATTTCGAATGTAACACCAGGGTCCTCGAGGATCAGCATCAGGATTTCGATACTCGCTATGCATAGTGGTTGCCAGCATGTTTTGCTCTTTAAATTCCAGATCTGCGAAAGTTACTATATTCCAGTTTACGCATCGTTTTTTGGTTTTGGTGATGGATTTATTGCGATGGTAGACGAACCAAATTACTCCTTTAGGCATACACTCTAAATCGGTTCAGTTGCAAATTGAACAACGTCGAAAAATTGCGACTATAGGTGCACTACCTACCAGGAGCTGAAAAAAAGAAAAAACTTAGGCCTACTTTAGTTTTGTTTACAACTCTGGGTTTAGGGAGGCTGGTGGGATATGGGTGCCCGTCTATTATTTGGCTAGTCTCAAATTAGGAGCACAATATTGTTGTAGACTTTGCTTAACTTTTAGGCTTAGCTTTTGGAGACGCGTTAGCTCTGTAATAAGAGATATATGGAGGCTGGATGAACGCTCCAAATTGAATAAGAAATTGCTTAGGTTGTTGAACGTGGACAATTTTCTCAGCCTGAACAGTTTCATTCTTATATGTTGCCCGGCAGATGTACTTTCCTCCATGTCCGAGTTTTACACTATTAACCGAAACTATTTGAATGTTATAATCGCTTTCTTTATGTAATGTAAAATCCTTCGGTAAACTTCCAGTTTCATTCGTAATTCGGGGAGTAATAAGGACCTGCGTGGAATAATAATGACAGTTTCTGTACATGACAAAATATGATAAAGTATCATCAAAACATACAGGATACAATTTATGCGTCGCTTTGCATCGCAGATAAAAAGGCTCCCCCACTTCAACATGTTCGTACGACGTATTTGGAATGAATTCAACAGATTGAATTCAGTTTATCGGATTGAGAAGATCTTCCATTTCTGCATGCCACACGGCGTCGACCGAACCCGGCAGTAAGGATTTAAGACGACTGCGCAAAAAGTGAGTTGCTACATTAATAGAGAAACTGTTTTGTCGAGGCCTTGGCAAACCAAGGTGCTGTCCGTCCCTAATGGTATTTCGATGTGTGGCTCGATCGATCTGTTATGGTGAGTCAGATTATTTTTATCGGGACCTAAAAATGGTTGAAAATCGTTCAGGTGCGAGACGATGGTCATTTTAGAGTATTTAGAGATTTTGTAGAGTAGAGAGTAGTTATTTGTATCAACAATCCTCGATGTTTCTTACAGTCTTTTGCAATCGGTTCAGTGCATTGATCTCCTTGCCAGCATTTCGAACAGTTGCACTCGTTTCCCCGTTCCGTGGTCGACCAGTCGACTATTTTTCTGATAGTAAAGAAATTCTGATTTTCTTCTCGTTTATCTCTAATACAGGGTGGACCAAAAGTCTGGAAGTTTTTAAAAATTAAATTTTGGCGCGAAAATCAATGATACCGCAGTGAAAATTGGTGTGTAGACTATTTAGACTATGGGGTTTTTATTGAGCATATTTTCAAAAAATTTTGAATTTCGCGGTTTTTTCAAATTTCAAAATTTTGGCGGGAAAATTCAGATTGATCGACAAGGCAATTTTAAGTTGCATCGTTAACGAAATTCAATCCATTTCTTCCACACCATCAAAGCAGCAAAAATGATCTTAAAGTGATTATTACAGTAATCTTATCCAAAAAAATGAGCAAAATGAATTCATCCAAAAATCATTGCTTGCTTTTATTCTGATGTCAGGTTTCTTTTTTTGCACGAGCTGCATGATTGCATGACTGCCACAATCGATTTATGAATGGGTTACATGGTTTTCTGAACAGCATTATCTGCACCACGACTCATCTGCACTACATTAATCTGCAATTAATCAGCACGCTGAGAATGAATAAACTAGCAATCCGACAATGTATTGCATTGGTGCGACTTTATTATGCAAATAACAACAGTCCGATAAACGCATTACGAGAATATCGATGCGAATTTCATTTACGCGATGGTCCTTGCACCACTGCGACTGTTAAAAAAATCGTTCAAAAATTCGAAGCCACAGGATCGCCATGCAGTGGACGCCCCAAGATTTCGCAAGAGACGGTCCAAATGTTGGATTTGGATTGGATCGAGATTTTTACGTTTTGGATTTGGATTTGGATGTATCTCCTTTTTTTCTAAATCCAAAA
>JAQGBA010001044.1:0-19515 GCA_034698125.1 Prionchulus punctatus | reverse complement strand
TCCATGACTACTGAAAATGTTTGAGCAGGAGTTCCGATATCCACTTCGCCAACGTATTCAGTCTGTAAAGCAATATAGATGTAACAGTGCATTCAACTATTTTAATATTATCTCACATCAGTGTAGTCTTTCAGTGGTTCGTCATTTTCACTGGCAGCAAGAGCCAGTCTGTTTTTCATGTTTATGTAGTCGTTCCATTCTCCATTGGCATTCATCACTTCCCTCAGTGGTTTAATTTTTCGAAGAGGTATGCTAAAAAAATTAAACGAGTTTATATTATCAGCATTTGAAGGTGAAAATGAAATTTTGCTTACTGTTTCACAGCCAAAGCTGCTGCGACCAACGACAAAAGAATCAAGAAGGATCTCATATTTGCTCAAGTTAGTGTATACAACGAAGGAAATGCTAAGGAATGGTCAATGTAAATTTTTCTGTCACTTTTATAGTACATTTGTTATCGGAAACTACGTAAGTGTCTTATCAGCGAAATCGAAAGTTTAATCGCAAACATAGTGAAATAAAGTTACTTGCATTAAATTTGACGTGAATAGTTTCTATCATTGCAAATTGTCAATGAAGGCTTACGCACCGTTCGATGCAGATTGCGTGCACTTTGATTTTTGAACGCTTTCTCTGATTTATCTCGTATCTTCGTTCATCTTGCACAAATATTGCCTCTTCTCACAGTTTAATATTATAGTTGCCCAATAAAAATTGTGAACTTTGTCCTTCATGTATCCTTGATGTAGACATGTTTTGGGCGATGATGTGGCTACTTTTGAATAAAGCTGACATAGTTGGCATATTTATTTTGTTTTGATTATACATAAATAAAAAATATCAAAGTATATCAATTTGGTAGTTTCAGCAAATATTTCAAAAAATCCAAAACTAAGATCAATCCTTTAACGCCTCACTGTGAAGATTAATGTAATTAAGAAAAAGGCTTGTTTATTGAAAGAAAACGGCGAGTCAATTCAACAGCTTTTCTCTGTTCAGACAAATTTATGATAATATCTTTGTTTTCTACATCAAGTTTTTCAAACAGTGTCGTTCGATAAATATTCGATAACAAATTCATTGTTTCATGCCGCCATTTCGGACACAGACACTTCTCTCATTGCTGGGCCTGAGGCAGATATTGAAACTATCTGCAAAGGCCTTGGTGGGAAAGTGAATCTGGAGGAGTGGTAAGCAATATTTTTATCTTGCACTGCAAGTACATCGTTTGGCTTAATAACCTTTGATCTCTTATCACAGACCTACTGTGTCAACTGGGTCACATCTTATCACTGGTCTGATGTAAGAAAAAAAGTGTCTTATCAGTTACTTTTTACTAGTTTACTATCGGTTATTTTACCTTGCACATCAAGTACACAGTTTGGCGCACTAGAGCAAGTAGCATTTTCACACTAGTTGCGGTAGTCTTCATTGACAATTAGTATCTTTAGAAACTACTGACGTCAAACTTTAATGAAAATAACATTCTTTAACATAGTTAGTAACTACGCTGTATTGGAACTGATAAGACACATTTTTTTTCTTACATCAGACCAGTGATAAGATAGGATCCAGGGACACAGTAGGTCTGTGACAAGAGATCAAAGGTCATTAAGCCAAACGATGTACTTGCAGTGCAAGATAGTAATATTGATCGAAATTTCAATTGTTATTTTTTCATCAACGCCAACTATCAAAGTCTCCATTGTCAACATTTGAACAAGATAATCAAAGGTACGTGCCAGTGATACGGAGAACGTCACCGTATCGCGCATCGAAAACTACGTTATTATTCATTGACAGTTAACTTTTGAAATACTGTTGACGTCAAATTTAATGCAAGCAACATTCTTCCGCTCGTTTTGCGATTAAACTTTTGCTGTAGCTGATAATGCAACTGCGCAATCACTAATAAGAAATGCACTCTAAAAGCAGCCACGAAGTTGCATAACCCATTCATAAGCATTGCGTTGTCTTCAAGGCTTACCTGAGCGAAAATGAAATCTTTCTTGATTCTTCTGTCTTTGGTCGCTGCTGCTTTGGCTGTCAAACAGTAAGTGGGAAGATAAATTTTAAATATTTTAGGATAACATGGTTGATGGTAACGATGGATAACGATTAATTTGTTTCAGTATTCCACTCCGTAAAATTAAACCACTGAGGGAAGTGATGAATGCCAATGGAGAATGGAACGACTATGTAAACATGAAAAACAGACTGGCTCTTGCTGCCAGTGAAGGTGACGAACCACTGAAAGGCTACACTGATGTGAGATACAATTAAAATAGTTGAATGCACAGTTGCATCTATATTGCTTTACAGAGTCTATACGTTGGCGAAGTGGATATCGGAACCCCAGCTCAAACATTTTCAGTAGTCATGGACACAGGCAGCGCCAACTTGTGGATAACATCGTCCAAGTGCACAACCAGCAGGTCCTGTGCGGGCAAAAGCGAGTACAATGGAGCTAAAAGCAGCACGTACAAAGCTACCAACCAGACTTTTCAAATTTTTGAACCTGAATGCTCGGGTACCATGGCCACTGACAAAGTTTGCATCGCGGACGTTTGCGTCGAAGACCAACCATTCGGTGAAGCCACTTCCTTGGCGGCTTTCTTCGCTGGACAACCCATGGACGGCATTTGTGGTTTGGCATTCCAAGCTTTGGCTGTTAACAGAGCCATTCCACCAGTGTACAATATGATTCAACAAAACTTATTGGACAACCCATGGTTCACAGTCTGGCTCACTGCGTAAGCACCATTGACCTTGTGCACTGTATCGAAAAATTGATTAACCAGATTAATTTTAGCGATGAAAACGTTCAAGGAATAGCCGGCGGTCAGATCACATTAGGCGACTATGATACTGCCCACTGCTCGTCAACATGCGACTGGGTGCCATTGTCCAGTGCCACTTACTACGAATTTATTTTGGATGGTTACACAGTTGGTAAAGCTTCATCGAAGGCCAACCCTCGAGCCATTGGCAGACGTAGTCCTCGAGCAGCCGCAAGATCTGCCGCCATTTCCGATACCGGCACAACCTTAATTGTTGGCCCCACGGCGGATATTGATACCATCTGCAAAGGTCTCGGTGGCAAAGCAGAATCCGACGGATTGGTAAGCAAGATTCTGTTTATCTGGTGTCACAGTTTGTTTCATAATGTATTGTATTTTTTACAGTATTCGATTGCTTGCGATGCTACAAACGTACCCGATGTCATTTTCACGATCAACGGCAAAGATTATCCGATCACGTCGAAAAACTTTATCGTCCCAGATGGAACTGGTAAATGCATTTTGGGATTCCAAGGTATGCGAGCCCTCGCCGGACCCAAATGGATTTTGGGCGATTGCTTCATTCGAGAATATTGCAACGTGTACGACATGGGCAACAAACGTTTGGGTCTGTGCAAAGCTTCATCTTAAATTCGCCTGTAAAATTGCATCATATTTGCGATGTATAAATGTATTTATTAAGAGATATTTGTTTTATCAAAAGATTAAACGGCATTCTCCTAACTACAAACTTTGGTTACAATTTGAGTACATTTTCTTTTATTATCTCTACAATCTGACACACTTTTTAAGAACAGAATATTTTGGAAGTTCACGCTTCACAAACTATGTCGAAAAACTGAGGAATTAGCAAAAAATTGAACCAATTATCGAAATAGTTGAGAGTTGCTTTGATTGCTAAATTGCTAGAAAAGATGATGTACAATGAACGCCCTCCCAATCTGAGACAGCCTTTACTACCAAACTAGACTAAATCTGCAGTTGAGTTGCATTTTACTAATTTTCTATGATGCGTGTAATGTGTCGCTTGCCGAGCCATAGTTTTATACTTTCACAGTAAATATTATTGTTAATCTATTCGTTTATATTGTCGAAATACGAAAACACTCCGCTGCAACACATAAAAGATCATTCATGAAAAACAAAAAGTGCGACTTGTATTCGAGTACTTTATTCCCGTGACTCAGTCTGAGCGTGTTTAGGACATTCAGATAGTACTTTCTTGCTGTTGACTTTACGAAATCGACGTTGCGATTATATCAATCATTATTTTGATTCATTTCGATTTTGAAATTGGTTAAGTTCACAAGCAGAGTGGCGTAGCGGCAATGGAAGCGTGCTGGCCCATAAGCCAGAGGTCCATGGATCTAAACCACGTCCTGGTAAATTTTGCCCTGTTTGCGGCGCTTCAGATCCCTGACACATTATGAGTAAAATTTTTGAAAATTTCAAACAAGGTTTCCAGATTGTTACAGCTTGTGTTGTTGCTTTCAGAGAACAAGAACAATGCCTTTGCACTTGCAATTGTACTTGCACTTGCACTTGCACTTGAACTTGCACTTGAACTTTCATTTGAATTTTCAGTTGCAGTTGCAGTTGCACTTGCTCTAGCACTTCCACTTAAACTTGTACTTGTACTTATACTGGCAATTGCACTTACGTTTGAGTAGACTACTTGCTTTTCTTTACTTGTAAGTGTTACTTCCAATGCATTTGCACTTGCATGAGTAAAGTCGCTGGTTCACAATAAAAGCAACATTATTTTGTTTCTATATTTTTTCTCTCTCAACTATTACGCATTTCTTCCGCACCTTTTGAGCTTTTAACTTTGCTCTGTCGACATGCGACTGTTTATTTTTAGTAAAAATTAACAATGGATCTGTCGAAAAGCTTCTACCCTTGCACGCTCGCACCATTAACTTCTCTTTGAAAAAAATTCTTTCTGCTTCATCTTTTGATTTTAATGCTTAACTACTGACGAAAGGAAACGGCTTACCCAACTCCAGTCTGTCTGCTTTTTTAAATCAAGGAAACTAAAAAAAAATTTTTGAAACATCAAAGTAACATGTGATCATGAAAAATATTTTGACAAATACAAATACTAACTATAGAATTTATCTTGTTCAATTTATAAACAATAAATTTGTTTTAAAAATATTTACCTGCGCCTCGTCGAGCTGTTACAGTCTGCGATTTTTTTTTTCATTAACATTCTATTTAAAGATAAGCGAATACAATCCAATGTAAATTGCATGACTTCTTGATTTGCAAAAAAATTTTGTAAAATCAGTCGAAAACTGATTCACATTAATAAATCAACTTGTGACAACAACAAAATTATGGTTTTCGTAAATTAAATATTAAAAATTTTCTATTTATTCATTTTCTACTGAAATTTTGTTTACACAACTTCGATGACGAACTTGAATCTCGGGAGATCCGCGTAAATCTCAATTTCGAAAAATCTCTTTATTCATGTCGAAATTAAATTTGCGTTAATCCCTCGAGGGGTGATTAAAAGTTGCAATATCCGTTGTTGTTTTCAAAATTAGCAAGAACTACCGGTATAGAAGAAAATGTTGAAAAAAAGACATGAAAAAAGTCGAGATGTAAAAGTGCATGGACCAAAAATACCTAAATCGTAAATTCGTCTGATTAATGGCTGTAAACGACAAAGACTTGTTGATTGCTCGCTCTGATCTTTAGCAAATTCGAATCTGAACAGTTTTCATAAATTTATTCATAAACAATAATATTTGTAAGTGCCCTATGAAAAAATAATATTGATGAATTTATAATCGACTGGTATAGACAAACATCGTTAACAGCCCACGCACGCGAAAAGTTGTATCGAATTGCTGCTGCAAAATAAATTTTTTTCGCTCGCTAATTTGCTAGCCAGGGAGATCAACGAGCAAATCTGGGATTCGATTTAATTGGGAAATCGGATGCTGCAACTATGTAATTAGGGCGCAAAAAAATAATTTATTGTATCGAAAAATACGCACCGATCTTTACAGTAGTTGCAGGAAATTGAAACGAAAGTACATCGCAAAACGCAACTTGTAGGAATGTATTTTTACTGGCAAACTGATTCGTCGTACGGCATGTACGAGTTCGATTTCTCGTTGACGATCGTCGACAGCGACGACGAACGATTTCGCAAATATTTACAAACTAAGATTTCCTTGAACGCTTGCCGATACTGACGATTGCAAGCGGCGTAAATCAACGGATTGACGGCGCTGTTGGCGTAGCCCATCCAGAAAAAAACAGCGAAAATGAACGGCGGCACGCACTCGCCCATGTTGACTTGACAAAACGAAAACGCTTGCAACGTGTAAATCACCGAGAATCCCAGCCAGCAGACAACAAAACAAAAAGTCACCACGCCCACCGTCTTGACAGCCTTGATTTCGATTTCCATTTTTCGCTGATACTTCTTCGAGAAATTAAACTGATCCCTAAGTTTCGATTTTATGACTAGCCGAGGACTGTTGACTGTCGATTTCTGATTCAAATCGTCGTTGTGCTGCTGTTGCGCATTTGACGGGAACGTGACGATTTTATTCGGTTTCAAATAATTCACCGTATTCTCGTTCATGAGCACGCAAGATGAGACTTTGTTGAGCTTGGTCGCGGTGTCCAACGACTTCGCATTACTTGACGAATAGTCGTCGCCCAGACTCGCCAGGCTATTAGTCCGCTGGCGAGCGAAATGTTTCCTATCCGAATTGATATCGGTGTACTTGCCGCGGTGTATCCGCAAAACTACGTTCTCCAAATTGGCTGTCTTCGTATCCGACGATGACGAGTTATTAGCGGCTACCGGTGGGAGGTTATTGTTCTTGTGATGATAGTTGATCAAGTGAGATATGGTGCTCGTGTCCACTTGACACTGGTTACTAGCGTCGCTGTTCCTAACGGATACGTATCCTCGCGAAGCCGAGCTCGTTGCGTGCCGGACCGTCAAATAGATCCGATAGTACAGATAGAATATAACGACGAACGGCAAATGAAAAGAGCCGGTGGACGAATAGATAATGTACGCCGGACTATTGTCCATGGGCGTGCACGTGCAATTGAGCAACTCTCGACTGAACGCCTCCGGCCATGTGACGATCATCGGCGGAAAGCTGATAAGGAACGACAACAACCACGCGCAAGCGATGATAAAGAACGCTCGCCGTCGAGTGACCAACGACCGATAGTTCAACGGTCGAGTGACGGCCACGAAACGATCCAGCGCAATCACCAGCAGGTTGTATATGGACGACGTGCACATCCACACGTCCACGGCCATCCACACGTGGCACCACACCGAATCGAATATCCATATCCCTAACGTTTGATTAATGGCGGCGAACGGTAGCACGGTCAGACCGACGAGCAAATCCGCAGTGGCTAGCGACGCAATGAGCAGCCCAGCAACGTTCCTTAACCGGCGATATCTCAACACGGCTAAAATCACTAGCCCATTGCCGACGACTACCATAACATTCAATATAGTCAGCAGTATAGTCCGCAAGAAAAATATCGGCTTAAATATATCCATCTTGGATAACGTATTCCAACATATCTCCGAGCTGCTAATGTTGTTACCGTACATCGAAGCGTAGTCGTTCATCGGAAGTCCGACCGAGCCTGTAATGGGCTCCAACAATACCTTCAACGAGTTCCAGCTATACCTTCAGCGGGTTCCGAGGCTCCAGTTACACCTCCTATAGGCGGAACCAAACCTTCAAATAGAGACAGGGAAACTGGCTTATAGTTACATTCGTTCGGTCTCGCGGCGAAATTGAATAAGTTTATCCGAAAGGTTGGAAACTTTATTAAGCGTCTTATTTGAGTTAGAGATATATCTCTGCCCGGCTAAGCCTTTCGCCAGCGAACAAAAAGCGCGTAGGACGGATGGAAATTTTCGCTCAAACATAAAATTACAATAAAAATAAGAAAATTCAATTTGCAATTTTTATTCACTTCATCCGCGGTGTTTGTCGCACTGGCGACGAACGCATCGGTGATAAGATAATGAAAAATAATATATGCCCAATCGCTTATTAGTATACATATATATTATTTTATCGAACGAGCGAGAGAGGGAACAGGAGTTGAAAAAACAAAACTAGTTGTCAGATTTGCATTTCGGAGTAGAAGTGTCATTTACACGATACGCGAGGTGTTTTCGTATACAAGACGGTGAACGTATTCGAGATATGCGAAAGAATGGTAATAATTACACGTGTCGCCAAGGTTTCGAAAAACGGTGCCGGCAGGAAAAAGAGCAAGTGGATATATTGCGAGGTTCAAAATGATTCCATTATTTCCAGACCTATTTTTCCCCTCGCTATCTCTCGCGCCGAATACGGCTCGCATTAGAGTTTCGAAACGAAATGAATTTCAATTTAACAATCGTCAAACCAAATTGGGACCCGGACCCTAATCACCATCAAGAATTTACATACATACAGATTCTCCGTACATGGGGGGAAGAGGGCAGTTGAAAGACAGGGCAAGATGTAAAATGAGAGATCCTAATTTGAAAAATCGAACAATCGGATTAGACGCGGAGGAGAGCGAGTAACCGAACAATAATGACAGATACGCGGTGGTTTTTTTAAATGTTCCCGACAAAAAAGAGAAACGAAGAAGAAGAAGAAAAAAATTTTTATTCCAAATACGTTTCCTAACTATAGAGGAAAAATAATTAATAGGAGGTGCACGATTGTGTAGAGGGAGAGCGAGCTAAGCGCAATAAATGGAAACACGACTCGACTTCGTTGAATACCATTTTCGATTTCCCGCTCTCACGTGCACGCTGCGAGTCTTGATGTTCGAATCCATTAGAAAAATATAAAAAGCTGTTCAAATCCTCGAACGCAAAGCCCCTCTTAAATCAATCAAGGTGTGTTTCATTTGGAAAATTAAAAACTGTTTAAGAGCGCATACGAAGTGGAGAGGGGGGACAATGACACGTTGGCGGTGATCGAGCTTAGCGATTAGCTAGCTAGCTAGCTCGGATAAAGCTTGGGAAAATGTTTTCTTTTTTCTCGCCGGAATTGTTATTCGAAATAACAATCAACACAATTCATTATCGGTTTTCGATGTGTTTGACTTTTGTTGCAAAAACTTTTCTTTTTTTTTCCATTTTGCAGCTGCTTCCATTTTGTTAAACGTTTAAATTATTCATACGTCGAATTCTCTTCGCACTAAAACGTCACTAGCTAGCTAACATTCCGCGATGACGCCGAAGGATGATAAGGGAGAAGAAAAGTTTTGATGATTTTTGATGATGATTTGATAAGATAATCAGGTTGTAGAAATCCGAGAACCGCAGCGACTGACGGATTGCAGTAGCTGTTAACACCATAAAATAGTAGAAAGTACATCAAAGATTTGTGCTAATTGCTACAAATGGCTGCACAATCTGTGTTTGACACTCTAACAAAATGGCAAACAATTGACTTCATCTGCGAAATCTGACGTTTGACTTTGTTTCACAATTTTGTTTATCAGCTGCATCTAATTTGTTAAACGTTTAAATTAATCATACGTCAGTCTCTTCGCGACTAAATATCACGCGGAATCTTTATTTAAATTCAATAATAACCATTATAATAGAAAAAAATAATATAAACACATGATCAGAAATTGTGGACTTTGGATGCGGTCGATCCAATAGTAATACTCTAATGAAATGTGAACATTATAATCACGACTTATAAATTATTCACAGTAATTTATTTGACTACCGAGCCACGGAAAGAAAATTCATTTAACGACTAGAAACATTCATAGCATTCATTTCCCAACCTGAAAAAAGATTAGAAATGCAGAAGAAATTGAATTGAGCTTCATTAAATCGTTGAAAAAAAATTAATATGATCCCTTTCGCAAATTTATTGTGAATAATTTACGAGGATCGGTATACAAAGCGAAGCGCATTAAGAAACTTTCGATGTCTCGTCTAAAAAATGAGTGGGCGACGACCCACAGCTGTTTTTAACAATAAGAGAGTTCATTATATATTGGTAATCAATCACTAAATGCTGTTGACCTATGGCTATAGTTGATCAATGACTAAAGATGATTATATTTGATTGGTGGTTATGTATAGGTGAAGGTGGGTCATCCTGGTGTAGTGGAATGTCGCTCGGTTGACACCTCAGCAGCCTGGACTCGACCATGGGTGGGATCCTTGAGCAAGATGCCCGTATTGCAAACTTCAAGGTACCTAGTTGTAAATTATGGAGAAAACGATCGACTTTCGAGTTTAGATGCCACGAGTTGGTGCTAACCATACCTTCCCATACCAGAGACTACTGTTGATCTGGTTCATATGCTAGAGTTGATCGTTTTCAGTAGTTAATCAGATTGAAGCAATCTAATGAGACCAAAGGTGATCAGTGGCTACAGTTGATGAATGTCGAAAAATGGTTAACGACTAAAGTGACCAATAGATGTTGTTTATCAGATTGACAGCTATCTGATCCGCGACCAGTGGCAAAAGTTGAACAACTAAATGTATCAAACCATATGACTATAGTTGAACTGGGTCTACACTTGATCAGCTAATAATTCAGCAGTGGTAATAGTTGATCAGATTCAAGGTGAACTGATCCGGGACAATAAATGGACGGACAGTGGCTATAGTTAACCAAAATAAATGTGATCAATTCAGTGTTCACATCAATTCAGTGGCCGGTGTCCACATAAAGTCTATAGTTGATCAGCTTGTATAACTGTTGTAGTGGATCAGATTAAAGGTGACATGATCAGTGAAAAAGGTGACCAGTGTCTGTAGTTGATTAAAGTCTGACTGAATTACTATAGTGGCAGAAGTTGGGCAGAAAAAAGGTGATCAAATCAGTGTCTACAGTTGAACAGCTGCTACAGTTAATTTATGACCGTAATTAATCAGTGACTAGTTGATAAACAGATTAAGTTTAACAGACAAAGAAGCAATCTAATCATAGACTAAAGTTGATCAGTGGCTATAGTTTATGAAACTATTGAAATAAATGTGATCCAATCTGTGTGTACAGTTCAATAGTTGATCAGCTGTTATAATTGTAGCTGATCAGAATAAAGATGAACCTGTCAAAAAGTGGTTGACTTATGACTTTTGACTGGTTGACGTTGACTTTGTTGTCTGGTTGACCAATGACTGAAAAGATCAGTGACCACAGTGGCAATAGCTGGTCAGACAAAAGGTGATAAGATTAGCGTCTACAGTTGCACTATGCGTTTCTACTGCATTTGATCTACAGTTGATCAGTGGCAACGTTACACAGTACCTTCCTTTTTCACTGGCAATAGTGGATCACAGCTAAGTCGATCATTCACCATAGTTGATCCGTCAAGCTTTATTTAAACAAAATTAATGATTAGCACGTGCAACTTTGCTGACACCAAAAATTTTGAAAAACGCCTGTCGAAGTTCTTTCAATTTCCAAATGAAAACTCCAACGGTAATCGTCCGTTTGAACTGTATGACGACCCAGGTAACCGGAGAAATAATATTTACAAAGTACTTCGGCAAGTTGGACGCGTTGACCGACAGTTGCACAGCCCACGGCACTACGTCGAATACGAAATCAAGAATCATGATCACCGAAAGGATCTTGGTCAGTTTCATTTGACGTTTCTGCTGAGCGTCGTATAGAGTGGCCGGCAAGGCATGTTTCGTTCTGTACCTGAGGATAATCATGACCAAACAGTACACTATAGTTGCCGTACAGTCGGCCGTTGCGATCAAGCATGTATAGTAAGTTCCGTAGCTCTGTACCGAAGCTTGTGTGCTGAGACATAGGGCACTAATTGACGGAGCCCTGTCCATTGTCGACGATAAATATACCCCGATACTGTAAGAGACAGTGACGAAAACAACTATAGACCCAATTACTACAAGAGCATAGTCCATTGGTAGCGTATTGTAGTCTTCCATCAGCGAGACCGCAATAAGCCGGTCTACGCTAATCGCAACGTTCATCAACGAACTCAACTGTGGGCCGTAGACGAAGAAGAAATTAGCTGGTTGTTGCTGGCAATACCACGGGCTTACGAGCTGCAAGTGCAAGTTAAGCAAGACGAGGTGAAGCCTATTGACGCCTCCCACCGAGAAGCCAATACCGTATAACACATCGCCGGTGGCTTGACCGACTAAAATGAGTAATTCCTTTCGTTTTACATTCTTCTTTTGTGATAAGATCAAGGCGATGATAACAAGATTTCCAAGAGAAGAAGATAGTCCAGTGATGATGTACATGATGTTGACAGCGACTTGTAGCTGGTCAACTTTTTGGCCAGGCAAATTAACCGTAGTATTTTCTGACATATCTATAAAGGCAACATTAGTTGGATGCATACAACTGTTGACCACTATAGTTGACCATGTAACTATAGACAACGATACAGTTAATTGCCCAATAGTTGACAACTATAATAGTTGGCAACTGGTTAACAACTGCTGAGAAATAGTTGACAACTAGTTAACAATTAGCTGGCACGTAGTTAACAATTCGACAACTAGTTGACAATTATTTACTTACGACTCTTGACGAGTGCTAACAACTGCAACTTCGTTACAAGCAACTATTGACAGCTAGTACTGAAAATATCCAACTTCAAAACTAACCTAATGAACTAGCAACTATAGTATTCACCTTTACATTGAAGGAATTGATTGATATGTCTCCTGGCAAGTAAAAAATATGTCTTCTATTTTGTTTTACAAATACACAAAATGGAAATATTTTTTCAGCAGTAAGCAAAACTGCGCTTGGGACAATAAATTAATTGGCCGAAAGTAATAACTTGATGAAATTCTACTTGTTTTTAACGATTGAAATCTTGCTAAGAATAAAGTGCGGGAAAATCGAAACTAATTATCACGAGCCATAATGTTCGGACAAATAGGTACAAACATGAGTGTAGGCGAAAACCTGAAAATTTTACTCAGTAATCAGTAACATTTGACAGCAGCAGATGAATTTAAAAACAAATACTTCGTCCTGTTTTATAGTTTAAAATTGCATATAATGAAATTTCTAAACGACAGCTGTAAAAATAAAATGGTATCATTCAGTAGTGCTCGGCCTCAGGTTTATTAACGTATTTAGAAAGCCATCAAAGGTTTGTGAAAGGTTAATTGTTTTACACGCAGAATTTATCACTTGCTAAGACTTTCTCAGTGACTCAATCTCATCAACAAGTTGATAACCATTGACTAGAGTAGCTCAGTAGGTGAGTTGATCAATGACTATCCTGGCTCAGTGGCAATGGCTCGTCAGTGAGTGTAGTTATCATTGGTAAGAGATTGATCAGTGACCGTTAATGGATCAGTGATCCTGATCAGTGATTGAAGTGGAGTAGTTGATCTTTTTGCCATGACTGATCACTGACTATCGTTAATCAGTAGCAACATTTAATCAGTCCCTATAATGGATCAGTGGCCATTGTCGCCATCAGAGGAAATTATTGTTACCTGTAAATATGATTGTTCAGTGAGACGCGGCCATTGTTGGTCTGGTCAGTGGCAACAATTGATCAGTCCTGCAGTTGATCGTTGACGATGACTGATCACTGACTACAGCTAATCAGCGGCTGCATTTAATCAGTGTCAATAATGGATCAATTGATATTACTGTTAATTGTTAAGGAAGATGCAGTGGCCCGGCATGTTCGAGTATAGTTTTTCAATTATAGTATAGTATAGTATACATAGTATTGTATAGTATAAGCCTAAATTTTATTCCCAGTATAGTGTAGTATAGTATAAATTAAAAAAAGTTTTCCAGTATAGTACAGTATAGTATACTGGAAAAAAATCTTTAGAGTATAATTCCAGTATAGTATGAATTTCAGTATACAATCCATGATGAAGCAAAAACTATTCAAAACCTTTTATACAGAATATATTTTCCTTACTAACGGTCAACATCTAGACATCATTTTGATGAATGCTGCTGCAATCCAACAGATACAAAAACATACAAAGCACAACAAATATCATTCCAAAAGACTATGATTTAATTTTATCATGATTTGATTTTCTAAATTTTTTGCTGTCACACGACTTCTCATACCGATGATAAAAAGCCGGCATGCGAACATAAGGTTTTAACTTTTAACAATTTTAACTTCAATTTTTCCATAAAAAATAGATTTTTGATTGAATTTTTAGATGGCCGCGGTTTTCAGGCAAACACATGTACTTTTGCCTATACGCAGTCATTCAAATTTTGAAAAACAAAACGATAAAAAAAAATTAAAAAAGTCAAAAATCTTGCTGAAATACAGTATAGTACAGTATAGTATACAGTAGTATGACCAAAAAAGAAATTTCTAGTATAGTATAGTACAGTATAAGACTAATAATTTTTTTCTAGTATAGTATACTGTAGTATAGTATAACTTCTTGAAAATTTTCCGGTATAGTATAGTATAGTATAATGAAGAAAATTTTTACCAGTATAATTCTAGTATAGTATAGTATACTGGAACATGCCGGTCAGTGGCTATTGTTGATTCAATGGCTGCAGTTGATAAGTGACAAAAGTTTACATCTCTCAGTAGCCAACAACCGACATTTATTTTATTTATTACCATTTTATGATAAGGGGGTCCAATACAAGTGTGCCTTCGTAGCTCAGTCGGTAGAGCGTTTAGGCTTTTAACCTAAATTTCCAGGGTTCGAGCGCCCTACGAGGGCGCAATTTTTGTTTTTCCAGCTGCCAACCAAACCACCAAACCCCAACTTCAAAACCACCACAAGAAGAGAAACATGTATGTAATTAAAAATATACCACTTGATTAAAAAACTGTACTGGAACAAAGTTTTTTTTAACAATTGCAAATTCAGCCACCAAACAGTGTTACAGTGAACAGTTTTCTGCACTGGACTTGTTTCTATCTTGTTGCAATTCGTCGCAGATTTTGTCGAATGCCTCTCTCAACTCGTATTTCAATGAATCTTTCATTCCAGTCAAATCGCTGTCAGCCATTTTTTCAACGTGGAAATATTGGCTAGTGACTTTTGACCATTTCGAAACGTGTATCTTCTCGTTGCTGGTCGACTTGCACAGCAAGAACGAATCGATCTTGAACGCTGGAAAGTACACGTTTCGATAGTTGATGATGTTTCCGCAACTGTAGTTGCATTTGAAACACGAAATCTTGCCAACTATCGACAGGTATTTGATCAATTTCGGATCGTTTTTTCGAACAGCCGATACGAAATTCCAAATATTTGGATCCGTGGAAACATAGTGGGAATCTTGGACGAGGCGGATTTTGTTGGATTGTGTGATTACAACGTTGCAATCCTTGCACTGCAAATCGTACCTGAGAGTGAAAAGTTGTATGGAAAATTGCTGTTCAGGAGTATTTTGTTCACTGGCTAGAACTGTTAAGGGACAATAGTTGTCTAGTTGTTGTTAAATGACTATAGTGGTGGTCAGACTATAGTTGTTCACTGACTACGTTGTTTAGAGACAGTAGTTGCTTGGTGACTGTAGTTGTACATTTATCATAGTTGTACAGGCTATAGTTGTTCACCAACTATAGTTTTTCTGGGTCAGTAGTTGCCTAGTGACTATAATTTGAACTACTATAGTTGTACAGTGGCTATAGGTTGTTCACTGACTATAGTGTAAGGACAATAATTGCCTTCTGACTGCATTGCACAATGACTATACCGTAGCTGTATAGTGACCACAGTTGATCAATGACGAAAATTGTTCAGGGACAATAGATGCCGAGCGACTACACTTGTTCAACGACTATAAATGTTCACTGACTAAAGTTTTTCAGGGATGATATTTCACTACTGACGGTAGGTGTTTAATGATTATAGTTGTGTAACGACCATAGTTGTTTATAGTTATTTATAAACTTACAAATTATTTGCCAAAGTATTCCTTATTTCGGCATCTTTTTGTTTCTCGATGGCTCTTTCGTTGTACAATGCCAGCGAACGTTTTTGCACTTCTTCATGAAACCATTGTTCGCCCTTTCCACGAATTACCGCAACAGCGTCGTGCAACAACTTGTGCCAATTCGAGTCCATTTCCGCTTTATCCATGGGCTCTTTGTGAGTCAGCAAAATTGTCTTGATTCCTTTCAGATTATGATCTGAAAACAAGATAGTCACTGCACAAGCCTGTTGTCAAGAAACAACTGTAGTCGCTTGAAAACTATAGTTACAGCATGTATACTTACTGGACAACTATAGTCACCGGACAACTATAGTCACTGAATAACTAACAAGTAAGTTGTCAAAGTTACTTTTCAAGGCAATGTCATTTTCATAGTTGTACTTGATGATCACTGTGCAATTATTCTTATTGCAATAACTTTCAGCGAAGCTTGTTGCAATTATCAGCTTGTATTCGCCCATTCTAAATCTGTCCAATAATGCTTGATGCCCATGTTCGGCATGACCTAAACGCTCAACTGTAGGTCACAGTAAATCAAAAGCAAGCAGACTATATTTGCACCTCCATCCTTTTTATGGGCGCTGGTTCCTGTCAATCGAAAAGCGTTCAGCGACTTCAAATCTTCGTCGCAATTGAAATAATATTCAACAGCTTTGGCGATGGCTTTGGTGCTGACCAACAACAAAATTCTGGCATTTGCATGGTATTCTCGAAGGATAATCATTTTCAGCTTTTTGACGATGTCGTGTTCCAAAATTCCACTATTGTCGGACATATCTTTCAAATCGTTGCGCTTGCCTGACGAAAAAGTTGTATGCAGTTGCTCAGTAACCGGAACTATAGTTGCTCAGTAACCGGGAATACAATTGATCAGTAACTTAGTTAATCTTTGACTATAGTTGCTCACGGGTTAGGCGTCCATGAACTTAACTACAGTTACCCACTTTGGAAGAAATCAATTAAATCTTGGTCCAATTTCGTTGATTTTTTCTCTAAAATTTTTTCAAATAATTCGTCCAAGTAGTCCAACGCGAATCTGGTTGGAACGTGGGCGTTAATTTCGAGAGCGTTGTGATACACCTGGAAACAGTATAAATCACACAAAAACGTCTTTAATTAAAAATATAATTGACTAACTCTCAAATGTTCTGCGTAAGCTTTCAGCTGGTATTTCACTGTACTTTCGTCTACAGTCGGTGCGAAGTGCAACCAACCGTACACCCAGTTGGTGTACACCTTGGACCATCGTTGCAATGGTGGGACGGATGTAGTTGCGACTGGTTTCAACTTTGTTTCCACTGCAAGCACAGTAAAACTAAACAGCGATCAGTTTTTTGTTTTTGGCTGCGCTTACAAAAAACAGCGCCCAGCTGTTGCTCAATGTGATTCATCATTTCAATAATGGCTTTCGAAAAAGGCTGCCCGTTATCAGCAGACTTGACAATGATAATTTCTTAAAAAAGAAGAAATTAGCAAGGAAATTATTATAAAATCTCACTGGTCATTACCATCGGTCGAATTTGACTCATTGACTTGTTGCAAGTCTGCAACTGAAAGTTTTTCGATGCCAAGATTGGAACAGAGTTTTATGATATGTTCGCTTGCAGCATCCTTGTCCGAATATCCCGAGCACAAAGTTGACGACAAGCCAACTATCTAAAATTGCAAATTGAAATGGCAATTAAGCAAAACATGAAAAATCAAGAAAATCAAGAGAAGTAAGGAAATCAAAGAAGGTTCAAAAAAGTCCAGAAAATCAAGAAAAATAGAGAAAATAGGGAAGAAATCAAGAAATCAAAAATCATGGAAATCCTGGGAATCAAGAAAATCCAGTAAAAATCTAGAAAAAGGAAGAAAATCAAGAAAAATCTTGTAACTCGATCAAATAAAAAACGCAAGGAAATCAAATAATCAAGAAAATCAAGAAGAATCAAGAAAATCAAGAAAATCAAGAAAAAATCAAGAAATCAAGAAAATCTACAAAAATCAAACGCAAATAAGAAAATCAATAGCATCGGGGAAATCAAGAAAATCAGAGAAAACAAAAAGCTTGATTCAATGGCTACACACTGACTTGTGGTAGATTTGTTTTTTGCGACTGATCCGCGCTGAATTTCGCATCGAAATAGAAATTCATGATTGTTTTCAGTGGATGGCTCTTTTCGCATTTATCACAACTATCGAAAATGATCAGCGAAAAATCGGTAATTTTCAGCTGTGAGTCTCCGTCGATTCTCGACAGCATGTTCAATAAAATTTGAGGTGTAATTATGCAAATATCGTTCCGTTGAACAATTTCAATATTCGGTTCCGTAGTTGCACCTTAAGCAAAAAAAAAAAGCCAGTGAAATAAGATTGACAAAAAACAAAAAACTAACCACCATGTGCCCCTTTTACGGCGCAAACCTGAAATTCATTTCGGAACTGTTGCTTGTAAACTTCGCACTGTCGATCCACCAATTCGGCTGTTTGCACCAAAACAGCAACCTGCAGAAGATTTCAACTATGGTCTACATCAACTATACTATCACAGTAACTATAGTGCCACATCAATAGTAGTGCCACAGCAACCCTTGTACGCTCTACCTTTCCTTTTCCATTCGTTTTCCTCAAATGCTCTGCGACGACTTTCAATGCGATGTACTTTTTTCCGAATCCAGTCGGAGCGCAAATAATCGTGTTACAGCCTTTCATAGCTTCCAACGCCAGCTTCTCTTGCAACATGCTGCGATTCATATCTTGAAACAGGATAACATCATCTGCAAGCAGTAATCACTAAAGCAGGCAAGCATTGTCAATGGACACCTATAGTCACTGAGCAACTAAATTTATATACAGTGAACAACTACAGTCAGTGAACTACTATACTATGTGAACAACTATAATCGAGCAACAAGCATAGTCGTTGAACAACCAGTCATGGAACAACGAGTCATTGAACAACTATAGTCAGGGAACAATCATAGGCATAGAACAACTACACTCAGAAAACACTATAGGAGTTGTACAAATACAGTCATTAAACAACTATAGTCAGTGAACAATTATCGTCATGAAACAACTGTGGTCAGTGAACAACTATAGTCATTGAAACAAATTATACTCAGATGACAACGTTAGTAATTGAACAACTGCAGTCATTAAACAACTATAGTCAGTGAACAACTATACTCAGATAACAACTAAGTAGTTGAACAACTATTGCCATTAAACAACTACAGTCATTGAACAACTGTGATCATCGAACAACTATACTCATATAACAACTACAGTAGTTAAACAACTATAGTCGTTAAATAACTATGGTCATTGAACAACTATAATCACTGTAGAACTATAGTCACTAAGCTAAACTTTTTTTGACATTGCGCAATTATTTTAAACTAGTGGTATTTGCGCAATAGTCAGTGAACAACTGTAGTTACTTAACAATTATAGTTAGTGAAGAACTATAGACAACTATATATGCTACCTTTCGTTGCTCTTTCATCCACCACTTCGTTTTCAACTGCGATGTCATCGAAATCAGATTCATCAGGAATATCCCAATCTTCCATAGAATCAGATCTTTGGATCTGGCCTTCTGAAAAGCAAAATTTCAATCGTCGAAACAGCAAAGACAATCACTCTACATATACCGTATTTACTCGACTGTCTCCCCCCCCTCGAATATGTCCCCCCCCTCGAATGTGCCCCCCGTGTCAGGCAACTTTGAGTTTTTATGTCCCCCCCTCGAATATGTCCCCCGGGGGAGACAATAGAAATGGTGCCTGCCT
>JAQGBA010001043.1:0-19540 GCA_034698125.1 Prionchulus punctatus | reverse complement strand
TGACGTTTATGTAAACAAAAGACGGCCATACAGCTCCCAAAAGTTCTCGCTCATCCAGGAACTTTCTGACCAACCCTCGTACTTATCAGAATTGTTTTAGTTAGTATCTTCTTCCAGTGAAAAGTTTAAACCCTAAATGCTTTTTTCGCCGAAAATCTTAAAACATATATTTACTTGTTTTCTGTTTTAATATAAAATATTTTTATTTATTTTTGTTCTTCAGCAATTATATACCACTCGATTCACACCATTAACTTTTTTCCAACCATTCACGACATTCACGAAACATTAGTAAATTGCCAAAAATTTTCAAAATATTCACTTGACATTCGTCAGTTGCATTCACAGAACTAGATCAAAATGCACGCTTGTCATGTGATGTCAAGTGAATGTTGTACTGGTTTGCAATGGACGATTTTTGCGAAATTGAAACGTTGATGTCAGTTAAGTTATCCAAACAACCACAGTGTTTGAGATCGTGATAAAAATCTGCAACCTATTCTGCAATCCAGCAAATCGAGATGCGTCTTTTCCTATTTTTTACTGCTCCGTGCATTAATATTCTTCATTTTAAGACTGATTTATATGTATAATCGATGTCTCAGTCAGTGTGGCACAATAATGAAATGTCATTGTTGATAATTGAACCAAACTGTTGTTATTTAGTTTTTCAATGGATAGCGAGCAAAATATTCGCTTTCGTCGAGCATTTTTGCCGCTAGCCGAAACAACAAGGACATTGCCGCTTAAATATATTCTTCAAATTCACCACTGCATGGTTTGCGAGTAAAATTGCTGCATTTGCGACTATGGTTGGTATTGGTAACCCATACCAACTACCAATTACCAATTTTTAGCAATTCTTTTTGAAATTGATAACCAATACCAATTACCAAAACCAATTACCATATCAATTGGTAATATTGGTAACGATGAAACAGGAAAATCTCTCACATACACTATGACCAAACAAGCCACACACACTATGACCAGAAAGTATCTGGAAAATAAAAAATATGGCAATACTTACGCATGAAAGATTAACTGAACAATAAAGTTTTTTTAATTACTATACTTGAATTTAAAAAGAATTCCTGAAATAAATTCCCATTAGTTAACTCGAGACTTTGTTCAAAATATCATAGAATTTTCTAAAACATAGTTGGAAAGTATCCGGAAAAAAACAATAAATGACGAAAACCAAATAAATTAATATGGAATGTGGCCACCTTCGGCCCTAATAACGGAGACGATTCTTTTTCTCTTCCACTTAATAAAAAAATAAAAAAGTTATCAAAATATATAATTGTATATACTATGACTAGTGTTAAAAAACTTCCGAAATTTTTCCTCAGTTCCAGTTCCAGTTCCAGTTCCGGAAGCAAAAAATTTTCCCCTTGGGTTCCAGTTCCAGTTCCGGAACTGGAAGTAAAAATGAACAAAATTACTTCTTTTTACTTCCAGTTCCGGAAGTTTTTTTAACACTAACTATGACATTGCAACAGCAATAGATTTAAACAAGATTCACAAGATTCAAATAGATTCATAACTGTTCATATTTCAATCTCAAATTATCAAATCTTCTTTCTTTTTGTATTTTACCATTTATCGAAAATAAACATAAAATATACTGTAGATTAAATTATTTTCAATGTTTACATAACTCGAAACGTTCTCTCTCAAACCCAAACAAAGTGCCTTGTTTACATTTTACTTCTACCCTCGGATCCCACCAAAAGCCAACCAATCCCCTACCATTTTTCTGTTATTTCCTTCCCATTTTTATGATTCAACTTTCGCTTTTATAAAACCCACTTCTTCACTTCTTTTCGCACTTCTTCTATCCTTCCATTAGCAAACGTCATGGTGCCACGACTTCTATCATTTTATATTTCATATTTAATTTGTACTGTTAACTTTTGAAACATTAAATATTCGATTTCACAATCTGCTACATTACATTACCTTCGTGAAACACTTTCTATTGCAATATATACAATGTCAGATAACGAAGAAATCGACAATATCAGTTCACAAGAAGAAATGCTTTCTAGTGGTGGTAATAAGGAAGATGACGAAGGAGGAGCAATCGCACCAAAGCAACATAGAATTGGTGGCCGATATTCTGGTGACAAAAAAAGTTCAGTATGGGAACATTTCGGGCAAAATTAAAAAAATCAGGGCTCGATAAAGAACTGTTGTTGCGACTTAATAATGGAAAAGGCTTGTTGTCACCCTCGAATACAAGATGGATTTATACTTATTTTGTCTTCGATCGCTTGCGTGAATCCAGGGACGCGGTGGATCGAGTGGTCGTGCAAAATAATTTGGCTGATGTTTTATTGGATCCCCTCAAATGGAAACAGATCGAACAGGTGCATGATCTTCTCAAATCGCAGAAGTCGTTCGAGAGTTGGAAGGTGATAAATACTTGACACTAAGTAAAGTTATCCCAGCTGTTATTGATTTAATTGAAAAACTACGTGATGATCAAGGAACTGGAAACATTCGATTGGTGAAATGTGATCTGATGTCAGAATTGGACGCAAGATCGCTTACATTGTCGATATCAGTAATAATAAGTTCGCGCCCGTTCATATGTTGGCAACTTTTTTCGACCCGGAATTCCTGATTGACTTATCTCCATTACAATACACGAAATGCACTGAAATTATTGTTGGCGAATTGACGAAAGGTGATCAGACATTGGACGCTTCTACTGCTGCCTCTGCTATGACATCTAAAAATGTCGAGTTGTTTCAAAAAAAGTTCAGTGGATTTTTCAAGCAGGCACAGATGCCTCAAATGGTCAGATCGGAAGGAACATCGAAAGTTGATCACTTAAAATCGCTGGAATCAAAACTCGAACAATATGTTGATGAAGTTACTGGAACATCTGCGTGTCCCGAAGGTGATGCAGTTAAATTTTGGGCTGCTCAACGAGTTACGTTTGGAGAGATCGCAAAATATGCTCTAAACATCTTGAACGTGCCAGCTTCTTCATCAGGGATCGAACGAGTTTTATCATTGGCTTCAATTGTTCAGGGTGGTCAAAGCATTGGTAGGAGCAGAAAATATTGAAAAAGAACTCATGATAAAAGTAAATAGTAAATATTTTATGCAAAAATAATGTGTACACTGCACAGTGTATGTTTATACACTGCTGACATAATTCTTTTTACACGTTCAATTATCAATATGTTATGCTGTTTAATAATGCCGCTATGGTGCTTATGTGTTTATCTTCTCAATTCATTATACAGTACAATGCAAGAAAAATACCAATACCAATTCAAGAAAAAAATTGGTATTTTGATTGGTAACCAATTACCAATTACCAATTTCATCAATACCAATATTACCACTACCAATTACCAATACCAATTCAAAATCTCAATACCTGCCAACCATATTTGCCACCATTGAGATTCATGTTTGTTTCGTATATGGAAAAATATCACATATTTCAATATCAAGTAATTTCATTGTCTCTGCCTTTAAATTGAAAATTTATCACAATATGTTCATTATTCATTGTTATGATGTAGCTCCAAGTTATAAAAACCGCATGTCATACAGTTACTGATTTTCATAAAGGCAGATTACTGCTCGTATTGTCTTGAATTTATAAATACCTGGTTCGTTATGAATGTCTTTTGGAATACATCGGGTTTACAAGTAAGTAAAACAAGACAACATTGACAGAGCATTCTTTTTGGTAAATCATCGATGTGACCATTAGACTTCTATGGTAAAACATAACCACACTGTATTTTGTAATTATGATCATCATTGAAAAGTGATCATCGCCTTTTTTTTATTTGTCAACTTGGGAGCACCGATCGATTGCTAACAGCTGATTTTGATTTTTCCAAATACATCGATCATCCTCTTTTTTGTCATCTAAGCCTAACTTGAATGTTTTTAAACTTAGATTGGTGATAAAATTAATACATTTTGCCATACCGTTCAGTATAATGGTAAAGACTTTACGAATGTGTCATGTCAGTGCAAGGAGGAATGTGGTGGCAGTGAAGTTTATAACTTGCCTGAAATTTTTGCTAACCTCATTAACTCATGGGCAAAGTTATTCGACAAAGTGGATGTGACTGGATATCCGAAATGGTTGGTTAGAAATATGGAGGATATATTTTTATTTACCCAACTCTGTTTATGTGATGGCTATAACACTTCCACTGTTTCTGTGTATATTACTGCACTCATTTGTCAGTTGTTCTATCCCAGTTTGAAAAAGCTATTTCCATTTGCAATTCTTATTGACTTGCAGTTTACCGTACTTGGTAGTTACATTAGTTTTTTCTCGCATTTTTTGTTTATTATTTCACTGTTCAATGTTGTGATCGCTTACCGATTAATGAAAACCAGCAACACTTCTTCATTCGTAATTCAGTTTCTTCAATTCCTTTCAACTTCTACTATTATATTTCTTTGTACACCATTGTTAGATGCGTTTATTCTTTATTTATTCCCTTCTGCACAAGTGCAGATAGCAATTTACTTTAGTTTCCTTAAGAATTCATGCACAATTTGGAATCATCTTTTATCGCTGACTTTAATCGCTGACAGATTTTGTTGCATCTGGAAACCGATGCAATATAAAAAATACTTTACGAAAGGAAATGGACTGAAAATTTCAATTATCTTGTTTTTGTTTTCAATGTTTTTGCCGGCTTTTGAATTAATTTCTAACATTCGTCAATTCAACTTTAACGTAAGTGAAAAATATATTTATCGCTTGTTGATGACGACTTTGTTCGGCGTCGCCTCGTTGAATATGTTAATATTGATCTTGGAACTTATAACACTAACTTTATGCATTATTATTTTCAAGCGAAAGTCCTTGCAAATGGCATCACAGATGGCGAACAATAAACAGACTAATCGAATTTTGATTTCAGTTGCTGTATGCGATGTCATCCTTCTAATTTTTGTTGGAGTCACAGCATTTTCCAGTGGGATTCTTTGTCTTAAGTATTGCGGTACAATATATATGTATGATGTTGCTAAGTATCAAGAATTGCCATTTATTTGTGAAATCGTCGTTGTTTGCATGCCTCTACTGTCATCTGTCTTTTGTTTTATTTTTTCTTCTTTGTATCGCAAGACAATCTTAAGCATTTTTAAAGATATCACCTTTCCGATTAGAAAACTTTGCACTTGTATTCAATTTTTGAAACTTGTATTCAATGGAAACGTTGTGCATGTGCAAACAATAAAGGTAAAACCAAAAGTTGCTGCTATTACAAGAGGTGATTATTTTTGAAAATATTTGTATTACTTAATTAATCGATTAAATGTAATTAAAACGTGTAATAAATGTTCTCCTGCAATCTCGCGATCAAAATTTCGATTCCAGTCCAATTACAAGTGAATGACCACTAATCGACAATCCAACTTTTTTTTCAAAATGGCATTCAATTAGCAAGTTAATAGTCAACAGACAGGCCTCGTCTATGAAACAAAATAATTTTTCTTCTCTCGTTTTAATTTGGACTTTTATAATGACATGGCAAAACTTTTGCACGTTGTCCTTTGTAGATTTTCTGCTTTAATCTTTTATTTTTTATTATTTTTGTTAAATCAGTGTTAATTGATATAGTCCATTTACTATTGCAAATTCATAAAGTTTACAGGAAGAGTGATTTGTATGTATGGCTGAAAACACAATTTTGAACCACTTACACTTGACAAAATGGTCCACTAAGTTAGCTAAAAATGACTGAAACACGAGGTGGACCATTTTGTATCGTGTAAGTGGGTCAATAATTGTCTTTTCACCATACTTGCACATCATTCTTACTGTAATCTTTTTGTGTTTGCAATTGTGAATGGACTACAACACTTTACAGACTGGATTTGTAAGGGATTGTGACAGAAACCTCAACAAGTATTTGATTGATGCGATAGAATAGTTTCACCTACTACGATCACTAGAATTGTTTGCTCTCCTATGAAATATATTTCTCTGAATATCAAATAATTTCAATATCGTACACTATGACTTAAAAATAAATGTCTGTGCAATTTTCATAAAATTCAGTATGCATTCCGAATTGATATTTCAAATGATTACAAGCGGATGGCACTTTGATAAACGTCAAAACTGACAGTTTTTGGTAATTTTTAGCTCGCAATCACTCACCAAACTTTAACGGAAATTTTGGAGCAAAGAAAAACAGAATTTTTCACGAAAACCAGGCCTAGTCTAACTTTCGAGGAAATACGGTAGTGTACAGTACTTTATAATGGCGTCCAATGTCGGATAATTTTAAGGTATCCCAATGCAACTTATTGTGTCTTGTTCAGTTGTTTGGTGATGTTTCTTTTAACAAGATGCGAAATGTATTCCTAGTGTTTTTTCATAACCGATGCTATAAAATGTACTGTACGCTTGTTTTTTCATCGCCTTTCATGCGAATTTCGCAAAGTTTATATCGTTAGCGTTTTATAGCATTCATCGCTTACCTTTTCTTTAACTAGTTTTAAAGAATTAAATTTTTATTATTATTATTATTATTAAATCTAAACGTACAAAGTCTTGAATTCTCTTGAAATCAAGAAACGTGAGGATACTCTGCTTCGAGTCCATCACTATCCATGATTATAGTAAATATTGCCAAACAGAGTGACATCCTGACAGTACAAAAGACTGCAAATTACACTCGAAAAACATTCGGCATTATAAGAGTTTCTGTTTGATTGTTGCAAAAAAGAATTTAAAAGCTGCTTGACCAAAAAAGAAACAGCAAAGTAACAAGAAGTGATTGCGTAGGCACGTAATACGCTTCTATTTACCCTAATTGTTGTACTTATTTTCCACTTTAACTGTCCAAAAAACGTATCAATTTCTCATAGTATTTTTACTAGAATTTTGCTTGAAAACAGTGGCAATGAACTTTTTTTCACGTTGTAAGTTTCATGGTTCTCGCGACAGCAGTCACATGCGAAGATTACGAATGTAAGTTTCGCACTCAATACAAAAGACAAATATTAAATTAATGCTCGTCACTAGCGCAATACTCGATCAACTATGGTCCATTCTATAATAGATTAAAACTATAGTAATGACAATGTTAACGAACTATACATAATAAATGACTGATCAGTGGATGGATGACCGAAAGATTAGTAAATGATTGAGCCCAGCTAAAATAGCGAACGATAAATTGAAATTTTTGTAGTCAAGATAGTTTCACATCATGGCAAGGTAGTTAATCCGGGATTTGGCATGCCGTATCCCGAAGGATGGGTGGCCCCCGACGGCAATGGTTGTGCGGCGATTGCGAAATGACCTGAAGAGGTGAAGCTCCATTTTGCTCCGAATACATGTGGTGCGACATTGGATGGAAGCAAATCGCGGACGCCAATTGCGGCGACGGCGCTTGTTGTTGGCATTGGAAGAATAGAAAATTGCTATGCGTTAACATCAAGGATTGCGGTTGGAGAACCAAATCTTAAATTGTTAAATAATTGTTGAGCTAAAATTATGCGACTTAAGTTTTTTTTCTTTTCTTTTTTTTTACAAAAGCGTGAAAATCATGTAAAATTAAGTTTCTGGCGCACTATACATAGTTGACTGGCTAAATTTTCTGTAGCACTAAATGTTGTTCCTATGAAGCTCTTAAGGTCACGAGATTTGTTTTCATTAAATTAGAAATGTCCAAACACACGTAGTTCCCGCTCTTTGCTTGATAGTCAAGTACACTATTCGCGACGGAACGAAATAAAGGTAATTATTTGCGCTCACAAAGATGGTCGCGCAGCGGAGCTAGATTTGTCGCTAGCCGGGACGCTTTTCTTCTTTTGCGTTGTTGGTTTCGTTCCAAATCCGCAATGATCGCGTTTTACTTCTTAAATCGCTTCGAAAACACATAAAACACGAAGAAAAGAAGAAAGAAACGTTTTTTATCGCCGGATTTTACCAGGAAATCGAAATTTGCACGATATTAATAAAAAAAATCAACGTTTTATTAGTTTAGCGCCGACGTTTTTCGGGCCGGATTTTATTATATTATTTTTACCATGGTTTTTCCGCGGCTCATTAATAATGCCTACGTTTTTCTCATAATTACGACTTTATTTTCAAAGGTGATTTTTGCGATTTCAAATCAGCGGATGTACCGAAGCCGGATTGATCACAAGATCCAATTTTTAAGGTGCTTTATATCGCTGGTCAACAAAGAACGGCGGATAAAACTGGTCACGGAAATTGGTACGATAAATCAAAATGGTCTAGTTCAACGAAACATCAAAATTCCGTAAGGAAAATAGCCAAAATTTGTTGTAAAGTGCAGTATCTTGCTAAATTCGCTGTTTTTGCTCGATTTTTTGATCGCCATTGACTGAAATTTGTTTTTTAACCGCCTTAGCCGCTCTGTATCACGTTTTTGCTCGATTTTTCGCTCACCGCGCTCGATTTTTTTGTCTGATAACTTTCATAACGGTCCAGTTCTTATTTTCAACTCGATTTTCGTGCGTCGCCGAGTTTTCTTTTCGTGTTTGATTCGTCGAAACGAAGCGAAAAAATAATACGAAACACGATTTCTAGAAATATAAGAGAAATCTTCTATCGAAACCGGCGGTCGAGCGCAATTTACAATATATATTTTTTTTACAGTCGGTTTAGTTTTTATTTCGCGTAACGTGTTTGCGTTTGGTTAGACTTCGATTTGGGGACAGAAATAATCTTTTAAGTGGCACTTAAGGGCGAGAAAAACAAACTTTAACGAGCTAGCCATTTCTAAACCGAATACTGTGGGCAATAGTTGCCAATGGAAATCTGCATGTAATTTTGAACATTTCACTAGCACAGCGCTATAGTTGGACAACCAAATAAAGAAAACTAATTTAATGACACCTTTTTTGTTTTTCTTAATATTAACCGTTATTCTTGGCCTCCATAAATTTGCATAATCTAAAGTAAATATTTTCTTCACCCCAAAACCCCACATGTTGAGATGATATTTCGTGTTTTTCAATTTGTTTGCGTCGCTAGTTAACGATTCGCTAGACAGTTTCCGTCGAACGGCCGGCTAACAATAATTCGAAAAGGGGAAAATTGATATTTTTTTCCTCTGCGCTCGGACAGTGATGTTTATTACAAATTTCGGCGGTATTCATCGTTCGCCCTTCATCCATTCATGCTCGCCGGGCGAAAACATTCATCGGTTCTCGTTCGTCGGCGTTGGCCTGGCCTTTCCTCTCCTCGTCGTGTCGAACGTATTATAATCAAACAAAACGTCCGATTTTCCATAACGAATTATTATTGTTATTGCTTCTTCATCTCGCAAATGATCGAATGTGACCGAAAAAAGGACAAATTTTGCTCTTTGATGAGAATGGCTTTCGGAAAAAAAGTTCGCAAAATATTGGACAAGCAGTGCGCTGATTACTAGATACAGGACTAATGATGTAACATTGATATTGTGTAGGTATGGTATCCCCTTACTACTGAAAAATGTAACTGCAAAAGAAAAGCGCAACATGCACGCATAATTAACACGTAAAATAATTCATAAGGGTTATGGTACAACCGGCACTCAATCTGGCTGCATTTGTCCCGGGGCTTTTAGTGACCGGATGAAGAATAAACCGGACTATAATTGGATAGGGATTTTGGTGATTTTTGGGGAGGATTGAAACCCAGGTAAAAGCAAGTTAGTAATAGTTGGTAAAAGGATTTTGAACAAAAAACTCATTGCTAGATAGTAAGGGTAATAGACCCCCACTGGGGCCTGACCAAGGAACTAATTAATGAACAATAAATTGTACAAAGTACTGTACTGTTTCGTACAGTTAACTTCCTCTCCAGTTCACAAATCATAAATGATAGAATGGGAAAATGAATAATATCTGATAGATAAGCGCTGATTACAAGGTATAAGTTAGGGCAAATGATATACCTTCGAAATTATGGCGCTATGACGATGTGTTCAGTAGCTCATTTGTCCTCCTAATTTACTGGGAAATATAATGGCAAACCAGATGAACTGTTTCCTACAGTAGACTTCCTCTCCAATTCATCATGCACTTTTCCGTTTAGTGAACGTGGAGTGTCGAAGAGTCTTCGATAAGTTTATTTCCTGGATGGAATTGGGTTTGTTGTCGGAAGAAATAAGAAATGAAATTTTTCAAACGAAGCCTCTTTGCATTTTTCAATTTATGTTTAACACTTCTTCGTCGACACTCGCTCAGTTCTTCTGGAGAAAGAAAATTATTAAGCAATTTGCGATACGAAGCGAGTAAGAGCAAGCAAGCATCGAGAAAGAAAGTGTTTCTTCGTTTCAGGCAATTGAACCGATTGATTTTTGTTAACAAAAACGTGTCGTCATTTCATTTTAACGAGTGGCGACATTTTAAATGTTTGAACTTTTTTTTGTGAAAACTTGGATCAACAAACTTGGAAACTGAGAACAAATAATAAAACCTGTTCAATTTTTTTGAATTGCGTTTAAATTATTCATGAAAAAGCGGTGAATAGAGTATGCTAACTATGCCTACTAGTTTCACTCAACAAATTAAGTTAATGAGCATTCTCCCATGCATAACTAAATGATTAGTTTTTTTTGCTAAAAGTACAACTACACATCGACTAATAATTGCTCGTCGATTTATGGTTTGCTTGTAAATTGTGCGTGTTTATATCTTGAAAGTTTCCCAACTTTTGTTTTATGAACAATTTATTGTTTACTTGCAAATTATAAATTTACCTTTCCATAAGAAGAATTTTCAATTTAAAAAAAATATCTATAGTGAAGACTTACAAGGGTGTTTCAGGTTTTTGCCAAAAACGCAAATGTACACACCAATTAATTGCTCTTAAATTTATAATTTGCTTGTAAATTGTACTTGTTCATACCTCCAAAGGCTACAATTTTTTTTTTATGAACCTTTTCCTTTTTACTTGCAATTTATAATTTGAGCTGACATGAGGAGGATTTTTGTGGCAAGACGCAGAATCCAGTGCTTTAATTAATTTTAATTTCGGACGAGGCAAATGAGGGTATTTAGGAAATGATGAGCTTTTTGCATTTGTCCTCACGCCGTGAAACATCTTGATTAAGACTGAAGCATTTCTAGATATATAATGACTGAAGTTTATTTAAGCGCAAACTGTTGATTACACGCTGTGAGCTAAAAAAGCGTTTTTTGCAGGAAAAAAATGAGGGAAATTTCCTGCTGTTCCGACAAAACGTTTTCTAAAACAAAAATATTGTTGTTGTAAGCATTTTATCCGAAAAATTTCTATACTTTTATTGTTGAGGTCGCTTTTTTCGCTCGATCACGCCGGAAACGCGTTGTTTTCTAGAAATTTCTCTTATTTTGTTCTCGAAAAAATGTTGATTTATAATGAAAACAGGCGCGTTGGAAAAACTTTTCTCGACTTCTCTATTTACTTTTTCGTTCGCGTAAGATGCGATGACTGACATTCATTCGGTCGTTGGAGAATTTTCGAGAATTTTCGATTGGAACTTATAACTAACTCACTTTTCGCAAAGTCGCCACAATTCTTTAGTTTTTTCACGATGGATAGACGGCGGTTGCGGAATTTCGTTTTTTTTATGCTTTTTAGCGAATATCCGGCGTCGAGGGAAGTGGATCGGAAATCGACGATATGGACGATCGAGCCTCAGGGTTTGGACCGGACGATGAAGATACTCAATTCGGTTCGGGTAAGCAAAGTTCACATTCGGTACTCGGTAGCCGATTGAGTCGTACAGTTTTTTTGCTCGGCAAAGTTTGAAAGTAGATAAAAAGTAGTTTTAACGAGATTGGCGTAGTCTTGATGCTTTTCGTTCTGTAACACACACACATGAACAACCATAGTCTATAGTTGTCATTAAACTATAGTCGCCAGTGGACTATGGTCCTTATTTGACTAGTTGTCACGATTTGTGACTGTTTCAGTTGTGTGTGTCTGCTCCCCACCTCCCGTTTTCTTAGAATAGCAAACAGGTTTTTGGTTTTTTTCTTTGTTTTACTCTTACCCTCCATTAATTTTTATTTTTTCGATAATTAAACGCTTACCTGCCATGGTTTTTTTTATTTTCTATTGACAGGCGACGACGACGAACCGATAGAAGGATCTGGTGGTACGAAATTTTGTTTTTCTTTTTAACTTGCCTGCACTTTTTTCTCCGTTAGTTGTAGAAATTGGACTGAATGATGAGATGTTATCGAGACAAATTTTTTGCTTTGAAACGTTTGCATTAAGTATTTTTTTCGATTATTTTTAAAGGAAGCCACGAGAATCGCGACGAGCAAATAACTTCGACGATTGCCAGTTGGACGCTATCCACTAGCACACAGCCATCGACCACCACGAGCATGGTAGTCCCGTTTATCCAGACGAAACGAAAAATGCAAACTGGACGTCCGACACATGCGGTCGAACTTCATACGCCGTCGACCACGCCTCGAATTCGTTTCGAAGTAAGCCCGGATTAGAAAATGGTCAAGATTGATTCTTAGGCAGTGACGTTTTTTGTTTTTTTCAGGTTGAAACTCGTGCCCCCCCTCACATTGTACCTTCGTTCGACGTAACTCCTGCGGCGCCAGCGGCTTCGCCCGGTCAAACGACCGTACGCTTTATTGCTACGACGCAGTCGGACATTTATGATGCGAATACAAAACGCAGCGACCGCAACGGGTTCGAGTGGATTTTAAGTCCTGGCGTTTTGACTGGTGAGCAAAGCTGTGAAACTTGTACTACAAGCTGCTATATTTGTTAAAAATTAAGTTTTTGGGAACTTTAGGTGAACTTTCATAATAACCACAGTTTGTGTTTCCCGAAGAACTATAACATTTTTGAAAAACTATAGTTGAAGTATCTGAGCAAACTATAGTTACTTTTTTTTGTTTTCAGCTGTGATTGGTGGTGCTGTTGTTGGCCTATTGGCCGCAATATTGTTGGTAATGTTTATTGTTTATCGGATGCGCAAAAAAGACGAAGGTAGCTACGCGTTGGAAGAACCAAAATCGCCTCCGACCTATTCGTACGCTTATCATAAAGCGCCGACGAGGGAATTCTATGCATAACCGTTTTTTTTATTTCTCGTTTACTATCGTTGCAGTTTTTTTACTTAAGACGTCTTCGGGCGAGAAACATCGTCGGGTGAGCGAATAAAACGTTGGATTTTGCTCTTTTCGAACCTAAGAACAAATTCAATAAAATTCGGAGTTTTTTCAGCTAAATTCGTAGTTCAACTTTTACCGCGTTAGATTTCGTCGCCCGACGACGTTTCGACGAATTTTTTTACTTAAATTTCTCTCCCGTACGGCGTTCGTTGATGAATTGTTTTTATTTTTTCTCGACGTTTATCGAACTTTTCGTGTACATTTTCGGTTGTTTATTCGTACGGTATGGTAAGGCGCGACGGCGTAAACGGTCGCTTTTTTGTTTTATGATTTAGTTTGTTTTTCTGTCTCGAATTTTGATTCTTAGCCGTTGAATCTGTTTGATTTTTTTGTTCTCGAATCATTAGATTTCTTTCGCGGATCGCGTAGTTTTTTCAGCCGTTCCCCGCGCTGATTTTGGTTTCATTCAATACGCAAAATTGAATCGTTGATTTTCCGGCCGAAAACCAGCGAGAAATTTGTTTTTCCTCTTCGATTTCGTGCTTCTTTTCTTCTTTATTATCTTCTCAGGCGTTTTTTGTTACTTTTTTTGTAAATTTCGGTCGTTTTTCTCGTTGCACGTCCATCGTTCTCATTTTCGGCGGCTATTGATCGTAAAAAGTACCCTAAAATCTAAAAACTTTTCATTATTTGTCGTTTTTTCGTTTCATCGTGTGCCAAGAATGAATTTTTTCATGAAAACTAATTTTTTTTCAAAAAACTGCCTATTGTTTTTTTTGATTCTAAGGCGACAATCGAATTTCTCTTTCGATTTTGTAAAATATTTTAAGCATTTTTCGTCGTTGTTTGTCTGAAAAAGTCTTCGAAAATCGAACGAAACGCGTTGAAATCTTTTTCTTCGTCGCAAATACTAATTTCGTGCGGTTTTATCGACGCAACTCGTTTTCGTTTTGTTTCGTTCCTCGAATCGTTGAAAATCAAAACAAATTCGTATCTTTTTCGAACGGTTTAACGGTTAAAAATGAGAATCATCGCCGATGAGTTGAAATTTTTTGTGTTTTTTTTATTTCGGGGATCGTGCAAGATTTTTTCATTTCATTGTAAAATTATTATGTTTTATTATTTTTTTTTAATTAGTTAATTAGAACAGAAAAATATTTGCGCTTTCATTTTTCTTAAAAAACCAATACAAAAACTGTTTTGGTTTCGTTTTACGATTCGCGCCGACTGTTTATTTGTTTTTTCGTTTACATTTTCGTGTAATTAATTATTATTCTCGGCAATTTGCATTTTTTGTTTTCGTTTAATTTTATTTGAAACGAAAAATGAAAGTTAACAAGAAAAATAATAAAAATTTTGTAATTTCCGGTTGTTGTTTTGTTCTTAATTGCTTTTTGCTTGTTTGTTTCAAGTTTTGCTCGCGAACGAGCGATATTTTTACAAATTTTTCATCTTCCATCGACGGTTTCGTTTAATGAACCGAACGACGTCGATCGACGCAAATTTTGCGTCCGATGTTTGCTCGATTCGGTCAAAACCTACGAACGAGTGCGCCACTTAAAATGAAACGATCGAAAACAATTTGATGAACGTTTTTCGACCGCGAGGTTTTCGTCCGTTTGGCCCCGAGGTCCCTTTTTAGCGAAAGCCGAGCTTAATTTTTAGTTTTCTCGCCGACGCTACGAACCGGTTTAGGGTTAGGGAACGGCGCGGGTGGGTTAATTAGGCGCCGTCGGTTCGATTCCGAATGGGGAAAAAACACAAAAATCGCGTCCTTCGGCGAACGCATGAGCGAGCGAAAATTAATTGAAACGCGCCGCGGCAACGATTCACGTAATTCGAAACAAAAAAGGGGTCATTTTCTAAGATTAACGATCAAAGGCAGGCTTTTAACAATCATAATAATCTCTTATTTGACATTTTTATTAGCAAATAAGATTTATATATTGAATTTTGCACGATAAGGGCCTTGGAAAACAAAAAAACTGTCGCGTTTGCTAATTTTAAGCTTTTAACCATAAGTGCCTGTTCAGACACGAAATCAGTAATTTTAAGTGGCTTTTTAGGGATATTTTTTATTTTATGCGCAATCAGTGACTTTCTAAACAAGAAAACTACGAATCAAGTTTTTTGCTTGTAACGCGACTGTACAAGCACAAATGGCGCGATAAATGTCGTGGCCGCGTTGAATACGATCAAATTTTGTTAATTGATAGTTTTGATTGCTTTTGTCTTTAGAATTCTGTTTAAAATTTGCATAAGACAATTATGGCCTCCGAAGAAGAAGTTGTAAAATTAAAAGAAGACGGAAATCAACATTTCAAATCGAACGATTACGAATCGGCGCTGACTTGTTACACGCAAGCGTTGAAATTGTGCAATCGAACAAAGGAAAAAGACGTCGAAAAATTACTTGCTACCTTGTATAGTAATCGGTCGGCGGTTCAATTGAAGCGAAACGATTACGCCTCGGCCGAACGCGACGCGAGCAAAGGTGAGCGAAATTGCCCGAATGTCGATTACAGCGCACGTTTTTTGTTTTTCTTGTTCAAATATGCGCTAGAAAGATTGACTGTGGCTTTTGTGATGTTTTTTTTATCAATATTGCTCTGAAGACAGCCAACGCACGTTTTTTTTTTGTTTCTTTGACTCACTATTGCGCCAAATGTCGGCAATATCTTTCTCTATTCGCTCGACCGGGAAGACGAACAACGACAGGGGGGATACCGGAATGCATGACATTATTATTTTGGACCAATACTCCTCGACGTACGGCGCCGCGGCGGCGGAAAACGTAATTGACGAGAGCCGCGGGTCGTCCGTCGACCACAAACCGGACAGGGACACGACTAATAAGGTGTTTTGGTTTCGTCGTTGCGAGAGAGAAAATAGAAACGAACGATTCATTCGCGCCTACGCCGCAAGCTAATTCGGGGGCCGAGACACAATGTTTCTAAACGAAACGAGTCGTTTTTTGTCTCCCCGACGACGTTTCGTGCATATTTTCGTTTCTTTCGATTTTTGATTTCAGTTTTTTTAACACTCGCTGAAGCGCGTTGAAATTTGTCATCTTTTGTTCGCTTTCAACGCCACGAAATTGATTTAGACAGTCTTGATTCTTGTTTTTTTCTTCTCTTTTACAGCGTTAGAATTGACGCCGTGTGATTCGAAGGCGTTGTTTCGACGATGTCAAGCGAGGGAACATTTAGAAAATTACGGCGAATCGTTCAAAGATGCCAAATTGGCGTTACATTACGACACGAATAATAAAGTTTTAAAACAAACTTTGCAACGTCTAACGGCGATTATACAGCAAAAAGTATTTACAAGAAAAAAATACCACAAAATTCACATAACTTCGTTACAAATAATCAAAAATAAGCAATTTCGTGCACTGTCTTAACGACTTATCGTTGTTGTTTTTTCAGCAAAAAGAAGCCGTGACGACCGACAATCGAGTGAAACAAATGTTCGAGTTATGCTTCGATACTACGAAGGAGATGGAAAAACGAATTCAAGTGCTCAAAAAAATTCTCTTTCCAAATGCTTCTAAATATGATTTTCGTATTTGATTGATTTTCAAGGGTATGAACAATTTATTGGTACTGGCCAGAGAGAATGCCGGCGCCGAGTTGATCTATCAAAAAGAAGGCGTGCCGAAATTGGCTGGAATAATCAACGGAGAGAAAAACGTTGAAATCATTCTGTCTGCGTACCGAGTTTTGGACGAGCTGGCTCGCGACGAGCAACGTGTAATTAGCAACTATAGAAGCTCATCAACTATACCTTTCTCAACTATAGTCGTCGATATTTAATTAGCCAGTCATCTTTTAGGCTTTAAAACTTCTAAACTTAGTTTCTGTCGAGTCGGTGATTATGCTTTTAAATCGTAAAGAAGTCGAACTCATGGACGCCGCCTCGTTGCTCGTGCAACGATGTTTCAACGCTCTTGCGGCCATGAATCCGAAAGAATCGAAGAAACCGGATCCGGATCTAGTCGAAAGTGAGTCGAAAACGATTTCACATTGTTTTTTTTCTTCATTTCATTATAATGGAAATATTTTTTTGCTGTTTTTAGAAAACAAATTGGTATTGATTCGATTGATTTTCGAATTGAAACGAATGTTGATCGATCCGAAAGTCGGCGCTGCCGCGCGAAACGCCGCTATCGAATTGTTGTTCAAAAATTTAATTCACATGGACAACGGCTTGCCGAGAGGCTGGTCGTGGGAGTTTGTCGATAATGATGGTACAAATTTTTCGATAGTTTTAATTTATTTGCTCATTAATACACTGGCTAAGACACTTTTAGTGCTTGAATTTGACCGTTCCAAGTCGTTTTCAGGTTTGGAACGCATTTTGCAAGTTGCTTGCAATATTCCCGAACAATGCAAACTGCCGGTGAATCGCGACACAAGGGACAATTTGGCAATTTGCCTCGGGCGACTGTACGACGACATGGTTTTCGATAGATACCGCGACAACTATAGGACTGTAGTTGAGAAATTTGTCAAGTACGTTTCTGCTTTTGGCTTCGTTAGACGATTTCGAGCACTTGTTTATTTGTTGTTTTTTTGCGATTTATAGAGAAAAACTGGACCAAAAGCCATTAACTATGGAGCGACGAGTGGAAATTATTTCCTTAATGACGACGATGCTTTTGGTATATAATTAATGGACTAGTTGCATTTTAACTATGTTCGTTCCCTAATTATAGATTTATTTTAGGGACCGTTTGATCTTGCAATTTCGCTCGTTACGGGCGGCGGCATCACAGAAATGATGTTGGAAATGGCCGAATCCGGCGTCGAATTGTATCAAGTGAGCATTATTTTTGAAACACGATGGGTTTTTTGTGCAATCGTGTTCATGTTCTAAAGATGGTCGCCGCCGAAGCTATAGTTCAAACGGCCAGCAAACGCGAACGATGTTCAGCCATCATCGCGTCGGGCATTCCCATACTGAAAGAATTGTACGAATCGCCCAACGACAACATTAAAGCCAGAGCCTTGGTGGTAAGCGGCGACAAAATCACATTTGCCTAACTGTCCACGACAAGTTTTTGTTTTTCCGACGACGATCGCGACATTTTTTGTTTTCAAGGGTCTGTGCAAGTGCGCGGCATCGGGCGGCATCGACAAAAGTTATCAGCCGTTGGCCGAAGGTTCCTCGTTGAAATTGGCGAACGCCTGCAAGAAATTAGTTTTGAGCGGCAACAAAGACGTCGACGTACGACGCTGGGCGGCCGAAGGTCTTTCGTACTTGACGTTGGACGCCGACGTGAAAGAATTCGTCGTCGCCGATCCGTCGATAATCAGGGCGTTAGTGGCACTGGCTAAGGTACTTGCGGTAACTGTAGTTGCAATGCAAATATAGTCTCCGACCAATTATAGTTGAATGTCCGACTATAGTCAAAGAGGTATCATTGAATTGGCATCGATGAGACGAATCCACTAATACCTAGCTCGTTTTCGTATCACCTGCAGTTACGGCGCTATTAGTGAAATCGTAATTGATGACGTCACTGTCTAATTTTTTAGCAAGCCGGATCGTTGTCGGTTTTTGGCGTTGTTTCGGTATTTTGTAATTTGACAAACTCGTACGAAAAACCCGAACCCGAACCCGAATTGGTTAAATTGGCGCAATTCGCCAAACATCACGTACCTGAAGATCATCCGAAGGACGCCAAGGAATTCTTGGATAAACGAATCGACTTGCTCGTGAAGGAAGGTGCGGTGGCGGCGTGCGTCGCCGTGTCCAACACTGAGAGTGTGCAATGTAGAGAACTTTTGGCCAGGTACTTTCACGAAACTAGTTTTGAACCGTTTAGTAAAATTTCACGACAATTATACGACTTGTATTTTGGATTTTAGAGCATTGTTTTCGTTCTGCAAAGAAAAAGATCATCGAGGCATCGTCGTTCAGCAGGGTGGATCCAAAGTAAGGCCCGGATAATTTTTTGTTACGATTTTTCTGTAATTTGATTACAAACAAATTTCTTTCACTAGCTATTAATTAAATTGGCCATCGCCGGCTCGGAACAGGGTAAAACGTTTGCCGCTCAGGCGTTGGCGAAAATCGGCGTGACGATCAATCCGGAAATCGCCTTCACCGGCCAACGGATGTACGAAGTCGTTCGACCGTTGGTCAATTTGTTGCATTACGAAAAAAGCGGCTTGCAAAATTACGAAGCTTTATTGGCGTTGACGAATTTGTCGTCGATGAGCGACTCTGTCAGGTAGTTGCTTCTATAGTTGGCAATTCAGCTTCTATAGTTAATGATATAGTGTCTATACTTGTTTATCTGGAGATTATAGTTGTTGGAAAAATTTGTCTGTATAGTTATTTTATCGTCGTCTATAGTCTGTCTATAGTTGACATCGATTTGATTTTTTAGGAGAAGAATTTACAAAGAAAAGGCTTTACCGATGATTGAAGAATA
>JAQGBA010001042.1:0-19543 GCA_034698125.1 Prionchulus punctatus | reverse complement strand
TTTCGTAACATACGTGGTATCAAAAAAATGCTTATCATCTCGTGAATCAGATAAAAAAAAGATTTTTAAATTTCGTTGAAAAATAAAAAAGTTATAGTAATTTAAAATAGTGGCGCGAAATTGCGCCACCCTGTATATATATCGATCTATTATTTATTTACTGTCATTATCATCGTATCGACATGGGCAAAAAAGTTGATATTTCAACTGTCAAAGTCGGATAAATGATTGTTTTGCGCGATGAAGGATTGACAGAACGGGCCATAGCTACCTGGTTGAATGTATCACTGTCATCTGTACACAAATGCATTGCTCGCCATGCTGCAACAGGGAAATATTCAGCCAGACCACGGCCGACATGCTCAAGAGTGACAAGCAAGCGAACAGACTCCATGATTCATCGCCTAGTAAAGGCCACTCCCATCATCTCCGCCGCTGCAATTGCATCCCAATTGCCTCCTGACAATACGCCCAGCACTAGAACAATCCATCGTCAACTAACAAAGGACTTTAAGCTGAAATCTTATCGATCAGCACGCAAATCACTGTTATCCGCTAAGAACAAGAGTGATCGGCTCACATTCTGTCGCCAGTATCAAGCTTGGAGCAAGGAAGACTGGCGCAAAGTCATGTTTTCTGATGAAAGTACCGTGAGTCAATATTACAATTACAGCACTCGCGTGCGTCATCCCGTTGGGGAGCAGTATAACATGCAATACACCACAGGCTGTGTGAAGCATCCCAAATCTGTCATGTTCTGGGGCTCCATTTCTGCAAAAGGGCGTGGTGCTCTTTGGATAATGCCTGCAGGTACGACCATCAACTCGAAGGTCTACCTTGATATAATAAAGGACAAGGTGCCAGAATGGATGGAACGTCACGAGTGCACAGTATTTCAACAAGATGGCGCTCCTTGCCACATGGCAAAAATTGTTAAACAATGGCTGGCATCTGAGGAAATCACTACTTTGGTCCATTGGCCAGGCTCAGACCTGAACCCTATTGAGCACTGTTGGACCATGGTCAAGAAGAAGGTCGGCGAGTTAAAGCCAATGAGCAAAGAAGACCTCACCAATAAGTTGAAGCTTGTATGGGTGCAGCAAGTCACAGCCGAGTACTGTTGCAATCTGAATCCATGCCAAGTCACATTCAAGCTGTACTTGAAGCAAAAGGATGTACAACAAAATATTAATTGATTGTGTGTTGTTTATTGACCTTTGTATGTGTGACAGTTCCATTATTAGTTGTTTGCAGCACTTTAATAAAGCATTTGTTATCCCGTTTTGCAGATTTGTAGTTTGCTTCTAATCTACTGGCGGGGACTGTAAGCTACAGTTGAACCATCGATTTGCAGCGGACGATGTTTCAAATCGTTGCAAAATCGAAAATATGTATTCCTATCGAAAAGATTATCGTATTCTTTACAACTTCGGGTCTACGAGGCTTACAATTGGACGAGAAACTAGCTAATTTTTCAGTTGTACTCAAAACCAAGCTAAATTTCTATGGACAACTATAGGCCGCTTGTCAGCGTTGAATTTTGCTAGTATTCCATCGTACATGAATGTAAAATCGCTGAAATCAAGTTCGCCCGTTTCGTCAATCGATTTATTAGAACAATAAAATCGATAATAATTCAAATTTATAAATTTTCTTTATTTTCGCGATTTTTAAAAGCCTAGCCATTGTTAATTATTTGTTTTAATTGTTAATGCAAAGTATTAAATTTTCAGAATAACCTAAAATCCGAGCTTTCTATAACAAAACTAAACGGCTAATTAACTTATGGTGTTCAATTTTTAATCGCTTTACATCAATTTGACATGGATTTTCTCGTAAGGTTTTATTTTGCATGCGATTTTCGCTTAGCCAGCGCACGTTTTTTGTTTTAAAATTCGTTTTACCGACCATGCCGCGAATAAAAACCGTGCACAGTAAGGTTTTCTCGACGCCTCGTCGTCCGTACGAAAAAGAACGGCTCGACCAAGAGTTGAAATTGATTGGCGAATACGGCTTGAGAAATAAACGAGAAGTATGGCGAGTGAAATTTACCTTGGCCCACATTCGTAAAGCTGCTCGAGAACTTTTAACGTTGGAGGAGAAAGACCAAAAACGCTTGTTCGAAGGTTAGTCCGGTCGTATTTTTTGTTTTTCCGTTAAGTTTCGCGAAAACGCCCGATTTGCTGCTACAGGCAACGCGTTATTGCGCCGGCTTGTGCGAATCGGCGTGCTGAGCGAAGACAGAATGAAACTCGATTACGTTTTGGGCTTGCGCGTCGAGGACTTCTTGGAACGGCGGCTGCAAACGCAAGTGTTCAAAAAAGGACTGGCTAAGAGCATCCACCACGCTCGAGTCATGATCCGCCAGCGTCATATTCGGTAGATAGCAGCGAACTATAGTTGCTTGAGAACTATAGTTGCCTGGAAACTATAGTCGCATGAACTATAGACCCTATTAACTATGGACTCTTATGAATTATAGTCCCTTTTGAATTGTTGTCGCCTATGACCTATAGTCCATTTTCAAGTATAGTCCTTCGTGAACTATAGTTTGTTTCAGTGTTCGCCGACAATTAGTTAACGTTCCATCGTTCGTTGTTCGTTTGGATTCGGAGAAACATATTGGTAAATTTCAACGACAAAAAAATAGCCAGTGAATTTTCATACCATTATTTTGTTTGTTTCGCTCGCTTTCAGACTTGTCTTTGAAATCGCCCTACGGCCAAGGACGACCGGGTCGAGCTAAACGAAAGAACATGAAGAAGGGAGCAGCCGCTGGAGCCGCCGACGATGCTGGCGAAGAAGAGGATTAAATGAAAAAAACAAAAAATTCGCTGTGTGAAAAACTTCTGATTTATTGTTTGGCTTCGTTGTCGTTTGAATAAATACAAATTTGATTGTAACAAATCAAAACTATAGTCACTGCGCAACTGTAGTCGCTAAAGAACTATAGTCCGTGAACAACTGAACTTTCTGGAAAAGTATAGTCACTGGTCAAACACACTTTCTGGGCAACTACAGTTCGCGAACAAATATATTTACTGAACAACTATAGGCACTTAGCGTTCAAACTTTCTTGGCAACTATAGTCACTGAACAACCCTGTTCTGGACAACTATGAAACTGAACAACTATGCTTTCTTTAGAACAACTATAGTCAATTAGCATCTGTATTTTCTGGCAATTATAGACACTGAACAACTATACTTGCTGGAAAACTACAGTCACTGAACATAATGCAATCATAGTCACTGAACATCGTGCAATTATAGTCACTGGACAACTATACTTTCTGTACAACTATAGTCGTTGAACAACTACAGTACCACAACAATAGAATTTTTCGATTTATTCACTAACAACAGCAGAATACAATAATTTTCGATTTGCTCGTTAACTATCAACTAGACGACAGAATATTAGTTTTTCAAGCGTAGCAAGTGTCGTAAAAGTATGAATAATTTCTTGGATAACTCTGCCAGTAGACCGGCCTATATGAGTAGGCCACATCGCTGTACTTCCTGCTCGTGCTGACCGATGGCTGTAGCCAATATTTTTGCAAACTATCGAAGGTGATCAACTTGCTTCTGTACATCCTAGTTGCTCGTTGCATGTCGCCGGACTCGTACACCCAGGGTCTATAGGGGAACCACAGCGGCTGGTTGTAGTAAGGGTCTCGGTACCGGCGCCAGTAGCTCGGGTCCATGGTATCGGCGTACGACCATCTGTGGTACTTGGGGTATCGGCTGAGGGCCGGATAAAAGTAATGGTAGTTGTAGGACGGATCCACGTGGTGGTAACGTTTGGGCGTTGCCTCGGGCCAAAATTTCGGATTGGCGTCATAGCGATCCCACCAGTATTCGCTGTTCCACTGGCGACTATTGTAGTACTTACTCAAGTACGGCACGGGCCTGTACTTCTCGGCGATTAGCTCGTTGTACTCTTTGAAGTTGCTCGCAGACACGCTTCGCGCCACGGGTATGTTGTATTCGGGCACGAAACTGTTGACGGGCAGAATTAGCGAGCTACTGCTGAAAACGAAACTAGCTAGTGACGTCACAGGGTAGAGAGTTGGCTGAATTTGCTCGGAAGTCGCTAGCCGAGACAAGTAAACACTCTGGTGACTCACCAACTGTCTCAGTCTCTGAATTTGCTCGGAAAGTCGCTAGCCAAGACAACTTACACCTCACCAACTAGATTTCGCTTACCTGTACGATCGAACGGCTTTTGTAGTTCTTCGCGATGACCTACTTTGTCTTTCTGTAGTGACCATTTTTGTAGACTACACATTCAACTAAAGACGATGGTTATAGCAGAATTTTCGCCGCCGGGCGAACGCGAGGAAACTTCGTTGAGAGTTTAAAAACTTTTCGGATGGGTAACATTTGTCAGGATCCTAGGAAAATTTTCTTTTTCACAATTGACAAGTAAAAATAGCTAGGCGACGATAAGATCTCCGACGGGCCGTGATTCATTCGAAGAAAGTGAGAAGATGCTTTTTTTCAATTAATCCTGTTTGTGGATCGATCTAGAGCATTTGAAGGCATGTTTTGTGCTTGTGAGCATTCGAAAAATGTCCTTGCACTTGTTTAGTGAAAAATTTGCATAAAACGTGTGATTTGCAGGCAATGTGAAATAATCGTTTGATTTATTGCAACAAGTGACGTTCAACCAATTACCCCCTTCGTTGACAAAAGTTGAAAAAAGAATTACTGTCACTTAGTTTCCATAAATCAAGTAATACACAAACGAGCAGCATGGCTGACTTCATCGGCTTCGAAAATGCTGAGGAGCCAACATCTCTGTCTGCTAAGCCGAAACTGATGTAAGCGATGTTGCAGTCAGTCAGTGAAGTAGAAGGCAAAGTAGTAATCCGCGAAGTCGAAGACTGCAAATTATGTGAAGTCGTAATTGGTGAAGTCATGGTCAGTGAAGTCATGCCAGTGAAGTCAGTGTCTGTGAAGCCTGCGAAGTCGGCGAAGTCGGCGAGTGTGTGAAGTTAGGTTTTGTGAAGTCTTAGTCAATGAGACCGTGAAATCGAAGTCGACAAAGGCGGTGTTGGTGAAGATGGAGTGAAGTTACAGTCGGTGACATTGGAGTCTGCAAAGTCGACTCTGAGTCTGTGAAGTCTTAGATTGCTTAACGAAGTGTTAATCAGTGTCCGAAGTCATAGATGCACGAAGATGAAGCCAAAGAATTTTACTTCGCAATAACAACAAATTGATTTCTAGCCGTATGTATAAATGTGACTAATCTAATCAGCAATTCTAACATTATACGGTCCCCCCAAACGCCAATAATGAATCTCGTTCTTCAATATAAATAATTGTAGTAGAAGCTGTGATGCGGCAACACCGTAGTCGTGTAATACGGTTGATACGAGTTGTACGCCTTCGTCGAATAGTCGTACGCCTTGCTTCCGTAGTAGGCCGGGGTCATAGACCAACGGTACGGGTACCAGTCGTACGTTGTCGAATACGGACGACGGTACCCATGGGATTCCGTGCAGTCAGAATACGACCAGCCCTTGTACCTCGGATACGAATAATACGTGTACGTCGGTTCTCGATACCACGTCAGCCGACGCGTTCGGAAGTACTGGTAGGGGTCGTATCGAGAACCGTAGTACAAACTGTTGTACCAGAGTTGATCCCTCGGCGTACTGTAGTTCTTCTGGTACTGCGGCCTGTTTCGGTAAATGGATCCGCTGTCATATATCTCGGTCAAGTCGGCCGTCGAATGACTTCGCTTAATCGGATACGAATCCGATAAGATGGATCGAGACGACATGGATAGGGCCAAGTTTGTTGAGCTAAATCCATAAAAATCAGACCGATAATTAGTTTTGTTTATTCCGATTCACGCCAAAAAATTCACCTTTGGGATTTCGACATCCAACGTGGCGAAGCCATTTTACGCGCGTTTCGTCGAAGCCCAAGCAAATTACTCTTACTTCAAAATGAAAGGAAAGAGGCGAAACTTTCGACGAGAAGTTTTCTGGCAGAAAAAATTTTTTTCCAATGAAACGAAACAGCTGTCAGGCTGTAAAATAATGCGAATGCGAAAATTCAATTTTTGAATTTACCGCTACTATACGGGAAGAGCTTTAGCGCAAAGATAAACGACTTTTGCTGGAATGAGTCATTCTGGAAAAAGCTGGCGCCGGGTGCGGTTGCTTCTAATGAAAAACAAAGATTTTGCTTGCTTCGAAGTGCAGCCGACAAGAAGATGTCGAAAAGTCGATGTTTGTTGTCTATTCAGTTTCAAAATGTTTTGTCTACCGCATTTTTATTTTATTTGAACAAGCATAAAATGTCTACAAAATTTCACTGTCTGATTCTATTTTTTAAAATTCAAATTCAATCCAACTAAGTAGTAAAGTAAAGTAATTCTAAAATTGAGATTCGCAATCCATATTCAGATATTGATTTGGAGCGTGCGCTTGCCAGCAGACCGTTGCCCGTCATATCCTACATTCTTTCAAAATCAATTCTGAATACGGATTAGAAATCTCAACCGTAGGGTTACTGTAGGTTTTTCAGGTCGCTGTTGCGAAAGGACTTTAATACGCCAAATACGAACGCGGATAGTAGTAATTTGGTCTTAGCGTGTCGTAGAATTTGCTCTCGTAGTACGCCGGCGAGCCCCAGTAGCGGTAAGGATAGTCGTAATACGTCGAAGAATACGATCGACGGTAAAAGTATGGATCGTCCAAATTGCGCCACCACGCGTTCGTACTGTATCGGGGTAGCGACAGATACGAGTAATCATATTCGGATCTGGTGTCTAGCAAGCGCCTAGTCCGGTAGTAGTTGTACGGATAGTACAGGTTGCTACGCGTATAGACAGCATCTTGGTACGGCGATGAATGATAGAATTTGCTGTACCAGGGGCGGTATCGATCGATGATGTCGTAGTAGTAGTCGTTGGCGAATGAGAGATTGGCAGCAGACAAACTCCGTGTGATTGGTTGATAGTCAACCGCTGACCTGCCGCTAAGGGCCAATTGGCTACTGCTGAAAAAAGCAAGAAAAAGTTACTAATACGTCCATCGGTGCATATTTGTGAACTGTCTCGTTTTAAATTGCGACACAGAGGAGCGCTCCATACTACTCATGGATTTCGCACTCTTTAATGAAATGGCACGTTTTGCAGCAATGAAAGCAAAAAAAGTGACTCGCCAAGACACATCAGCAGACATTTTGCTATCTTACCTCAACGATCTTCCTCGCCAACGTTCCAGCGACATAATTTAAACTTTTCTAACAGTCTGAAAATTTTCTCACTCCAGTTGAAGAAGAAGAAGAAGAAGGAGACGCTCTTGGAACAACTTTTTTCTCAATGACGCGCTGCGAAAGCAAGAAACGAGTTGGCCGACTGCAATTTTAAAGCAATCATCCGAAACAAATCATTGCAACGAAATTGCAAGCAAACAAAGTAAAAAACATGTCGATGGATTCTAGCAAGTGACGTCATTTCTCAGAAGTGCTTGCGAACTTTATTCTGCAGACTTGTTTACTCAAAATCCAGCAAAGCTACAGCTAGTAAACTTTTTGGCTGATGTCTGCAAGTAAATTGCTTATGAAATCGTTTAATACACAATATATAATTTTTCGCTGACAAAAAACACTATAGCCTATCAACATTACGTAACGATAAGAAGTTCTTCGCTCTTCTATAGTTCCTCTTTGCTACATCTGAAATACAAAATAAATCAGTAGCCATGCGATAAATCAGGGTTGTCTTTTGGCGCAGCACCTGCTACAGTAGCTAATAAAAATAAGAAGAACGGTACGAATACGATGGCAACGAATAATAATAGGAGCTGTAGGGACGACAGTAAGTCGATGTCCAGTCGCACAATTTGCTTGCGTAGTATGATGGCGTGGTCCAATAGCGATACGGATAGCTGTAATAGCTGTAGTCCAGGGATCTGCGATAGTAGTAAGGGTCGTCCAAGTCGTAGTACCACGAGGCTGAGCGATATCTCGGCAGCGAGTAGTACGAGTAAGTCGGCTCGTAAGTCGGACCGTACAGCCGACGAGTTCGGTAGTAGTTGTACGGGTACAGCAAGCTGCTGTAGTAGTTCCGATAGTAGGACACATCATCGTACGGCGAGGTATAGTAATATTTGCTGTACCACGGTCTGTAGCGATCGATCACATCGTAGTAGTAGTCGGATGGCGAAGACAAGTCGACGGCTGACAGACTCCGTCTGATTGGCGTATAGTCGACGACCGAGCGACTTCGCTGCAATGCCAACGTGCTGCTACTAAAAAAAGAGCTAGTGAATTTATACATGTAGTCAGTGAAGACTATAGTTAGTAGACAATTATAGATACCGGACAATTACAATCGCAGGACAACTATAGTCAATGGACAACTTTTGTCAATGGACAACTATAGTCAATGAACTTCTATAGTCAACGGACTAATAACATAAAGGATTACTATAGACAATGGAGCGGACACTATAGACAAGTCAGCGGGCACTATAGTCACTGGACAGCAATAATCATCGGGCAACTTGAATCATGATACAACTGTAGTCACTGGACACCTCCAATCAATGGACAGCATAGTGCCTGGACTATTAATCACGTACACTGTAGTCGCTGGACTACTGTGGTCAGTTGACAACTAAAGTCGCCAGACAATTATAGTCACTGGCTTACCTCAGCGATCGCCCTCTCCAGCGTTCTAGAGACATAATTTTTCAGATGTCGCAGTCCAAGAATCTTGGTTTCGTTTCGCTGAAAAGTCAGAAAAATCTTTCCGCTTCACAAGAATTTTAAAGAGTCCCCCTTTTAAAAAAAAGTCAGTGTATTATATGATGTTTTCGTTTCTTCGTCGTCCTCAATGCCAGAAAATAAATGAGAAATCGGACGGATTTTCGATTTGTCAGAACGTAAAGTTTGTTTTTTACATTAAAAAACGAGCAATTCCAGTTGTACAAAGTTTTAAAACACTCGAAAGCAAATTTACTGTCGTCAGCAGTTCTTTATTGAAGCGACTAGCTGAATTTATGGTGTGACTATAGTTGACAAAAGGGAGAGTATAGTTGACTGTTGTTGACTATAGTTGACAAACAATAGTTGACTATAGGTGACATCAGTTAGTGGGCTATAGTTGAACTATAGTCTCCAAAAAACGCTGGTACTGTTATCAGTACCGACACTCATAAACAAAAACAGCAGCAACTAATGAAAGTTTTATTCAACTATACTTATTACAAAACGTGACCTAAAAAATCGACTGTCTAACGAAGATCCGAGCTAATCGCCAGCCTCATTATCAGTAGTACAGATCGTAGTGATAACGCTTCGGATAGTACCAACTGTAGGGCATCCAATTGTACGGACGATAGTTGAAGTCGTAGTACTTGCTTTCGAAGTAGGAGGGCGTTAGCCACCACCTGTTCGGGTACAGACTATACGAACTGTAGTACGGTTTCCTGTAATTCAACGCGTCTATAGTTGACCAATAGTTGTACGGTCGTTCTCTGTGCGGCCTGTAGTATGAGTAATTGCTCGTTCGAGGGTACGTGAACATGCGATGGAACCAAAAATCGTCCGACGAACCCGTGTGCTTCTTGCTGTACCACGGTCGGTTGAAGTCGATAGTGTCGTTGGTCAGGCCGGACACATCCTCGGACGAGTAGCTTCTCTGCACCGTGTATGCCGACAGGGTACTGCGCGATTTGTGGATGTTGGTGCTGCTGAAACGTCAATAACCAGCGAGTTTTTGTGCTTCAAAACTCAACTATAGTTGATATATTTTTCATAAAGTACTCAACTATAATTGATACCTTATCACAACTGGTGATGCCATATCAAGGGTATGCGGTAGTCGTTTCCTATAGGTGACACCTGATCATAACTATAATTGACTCCTTATTGCAATTATTGATGACGCCTCCCCGCAACTAGAATTGACTATAGTTGACACCTTACGACAACTCCAGTTGACACCTTGTTGACACATATTCAAAACAATAGTTGATATTTCTGACAACTATAGTTGAGCCATATGACAACTATTGTTGACACCTTATAACAACTACAGTTTCTACCTTGCAACAACTATACCGGAAGTTGACTCCTTTTGACATCTACTGTTGACACCATGTTGACACCTTATCACAATGGTAGTTTATATCACAACTACAATTGACACCTTATCGCAAATATAGTTGCCACCTTATTGCAACTATAGCTGCTACAGTGGCACAACTACTTATGACTCCTTATGACAATTACAGTTGACACCTTGTTGACACCTTATCACGACTATTCTTGACACCTTATCACAACTATAGTTGATACTTATCACAGCAATAGTTGATGCCTTATCACAACTATAGTTGGCACCTTATGACAACACCAGTTGACCACTTGTTGACACCTTATCAAAACAATAGTTAAAATTTCTGACAACTATTGTTGACACCTTATTACAACTACAGTTTCTACCTTGTAATAACTATACCGGTAGTTGACACCTTTTGACAACTACAGTTGACACCAAGTTGACGCCTTATCACAACTATTGTTGACACCTTATCGTAACTTTTTACAACTACAGTTTCTACCATGTCATAAGTATAGTTGGCCCCTTATGACAACTATTGTTGACACCTTATCACAACGGTAGTTGATAACTATAGATGACGCCTTATCACAACAATAGTTGATAGCTTATCACAGCAATAGGTGACGCCTTATCACAGCTATAATTGACACCTTATGAAAACTATAGTTGACACCGTGTTGATCTCTTATGTTTATCAACTACTGTTGACATCTTATCGCAGCCTGAGTTGAATTCACTCTATTGTTGATATCACAACTATAGTTGATCGCTAATCACTGCTTACCTTCGAGATCTATAGCGAGTCGTAGCCATGTTTTTAAAGCTAACAGGCGAAGCGAATGCGAACTTGAAGAAACGAAATAGTTTTAAAAACCCTCAGGAAAAGTTTCTTGGGACGCCTCCAATAGCGAGCTAGCCCGAACGTCTTTTTTGTTTTCGACGGAACTTAGGTAGGAAGGTATCAGAGAGAGAAGCCTTGGAAGAGAAGAATTAACGAAATGGAAGAATGGCGAAGTGACGCATATTGTAAAAATAGCAGTTTTTGATGAAACTCATTTTGCGAGGCAAAACTCTCTTTTGTTGCGCGTATTTGCCTCGTATTGCGTGCGCTTAGTCAGTGCGAAAATTTCTTTCTCCAGCTAACGAAGTTTCCTTGCTTGTTTGTTTTGTTTGTTTTTTTCGTCCTAGATGCAAGAAAAACTAACCACTGAGGCAAGGGCTACGCGAGTACTATATACTGAGACTAGGGCAATCCCTAGATTAAGAGGTCCAGTGCTGGTACTTGCATAAAAAATTGTTTATTCAACTAAAATACAATAGAAACAATATAAAGCGTGCTACGAAACAAAAAAATTCACCGGCTCAGTAACGACAGTAGGTGCGCGGCGAGTGATACGTGTAATTGTAGAAAGGCATCTTATACGAATACGAATACGTCGAATCTTTATAGTCGTCGGCGCTGTACAGCGGATTCACCCACGTGCGGTATGTGGCCAAATAGTGCGGGTTGCTATAACCGCGGCGCCAATAGTACGGTTCGACCATGTCCAAGTACTCCCACCGACGGTAGCGAGGGTCTCGGTAAAAGCCGTACGTCGGTTCGGCTACGTGGTACCGGTGGTACCTGGTGTAGTTGGGCCAGAACCGTGGTCCCAGGTAATACCGATCCTTCAGATTGTCGTCGTGGTAGCCATACTCTCGATAGTAGCGCCAGAACCACGAGGGGGCATTGTACGACTCCTTGACCACATCGTTGTAGTCGTCACGCGTGATGTCCGCTTGCGAATAACTCTTGCGCAATATGGACAGCTCAGCGGACGTTCTAGTGACCGGCAGCGACAAATTACTGACGCTGAAAAACAACAACGTGAGTTATCTTTGTCACTGGCTCAAAACCTACAGCATACCTGTACGAACGGCTGGGCCGCAAAAAACGACTACTACTGTAGGACCTTGAACGTTCCGCCATGATGAGCGGAAGTTGAATGCGAAAACGAAAATGTGGCGCAGGCGAAAGCGATATTGTGCTAGCAATTTAGCTTGACAGACAAGTTTCGCGTTGGAAAATGACGTTGTAAAAATAGACGCTCTACGATGACGCCAAACGCATATGCTAAAGTAGAACGAGTCCAAGGCTTCAATATTTAAAAGTGCTAGATGAAAAACTCATTTGCACAAAGATTTGCAATTCAGGCATTTATTGCCAATGATTGCATTGTTTGATTTGCTTGAAAAAAAAACAGCCAATGAATTTATTGATACAAAAAATAACAAATATGTAATTAAGAAAATGCGCAAAAATAAAGATAAAATTTAGTTTATCGTCGATTTTCCAATTTGTAATTTTCTTTTAACAGTTCGGATTTCCACCAGAGATTGTTTTTATTTCAATAGTTTGAAATACAAATTTACCTGTGCATGATGAATGGAAGCACATAAATCAAACAAACAAGTAGCATGCAGCATGCTGATCATTCTTTAATAAAAATTATCGAATCGCTGAATGATTTCAGGAGTAAGAAGACTGTTCAATGCACTCGGATTGCGCTTGTGTTTTTCCTTCAACTTTTCAATCGTAGTTTTTAGCTCCACAAAATTATTACGACAAAATTGCAACGCGACAAGATGAGCGAAATTCCGATTGATTTCCTGCAGCCAAATCGGCCGAATTATTTCAGCGAACTGGTCTTCTTGATTGAATTGCAACGCAATTTGTAAGCACAGTTTCAAAGCGGTGGTAGTGTAATAAGCAAAGTGAATCGGTGTATGGTCGCATACAAATTGATCCTTAATGCAGCGATAAAATGTAGCCCAAAAATGTTTGTCGTGTTCAATAGCGTTTATGTCCCAGCCCAAAAACGCGTTCGAAATACAAAGTAAATTGATAAATGTGGCCCTACAATGATTTCGTTCAGCGCTATTTATGAAAAATTGTCGACAAATTGGAATGAGCACATGTAAGCAGATTTGGTTCGGTTTTGCGATCGGTAGCAATTGTAGATTGTACACAATGTTGCCTATATTATCCGTCGACGAATCGTTCGACGGTGCGAAAGAGGGCGATGTCAGCAAACGCGGCAGCAAATTCGACACTCCAATTCGTAAAGTATATGAGCATTTAACTCCACCATCTTTCATGAACTTTCGCAATCCATGCAAAAGGCGATTAAAATTTCTACAAAAAATCAATCAAACAACCAAATTCAAAGACTAGCTAAAAAAGGCTGATGCTCGCTAACGCGTTAACTGAACATGGCTAGCGCTCGCCAATGCGCTTTACTTACAATGGAGAAACCTGATCTCGGTTCGCGCCCAACAATGCAAACGAAGCCAAGTCTTCGATCGACTCCCAACCTATCACCTTTAAAACGGCGCCATTTGTTTTCGAATTGATTTTGGCCAATCCCAAAATGGAAAGTCCCAATGCGTATTTCACGATATCGTCCCGATTACTCGTTAGATACGACCAATATTTGTCCAAATACGTTTCGACGAAATTCTTTTCGTCGAAAAATCGAACGCAAGCGATGGGCGCCTTAGCGACATATTTTTTATCTATCTTTTGCGGCTGATGCAACAAATCGTAGCAAAATAGATTATAGTAATTTTTATCATAGACCGTAAAATCGGCCCGCCGATTCGAAATCTGCCGTCTGCCGAAATCAGTCGGTGGATTTGGCGACTTGCCAATCGCCCGATTTCGATTTCTAATCGGCGGCCGCCGTCGGTCTTCAATGTAGTAACGATTTTTTTTGTTGATAAAACTAAAATCGGTAATTTCCAATTCGCCTGTACGCGCTTCTGTTGGTTGCCAGCAGTACAGGCGAGAAATTGCCGGAAACTTATAATAAAAAGTTAGTTTTCTCAACTGGCTAACGTTTATCAACGAGAACATCGACACTGAATGTTTTGAACAAGCATAATTTATTTTTAATTTATAATTGCAAAAGTTTCATTTATTTGTTACAATTTTGCTGGAAACTCCTTATAAAAGTGGATGAACCAAAGTGTACCTGCTAATCTTCTATTATAATGTAACATTTTAGCAGCAATTATATATATATATATATACTACAACAATCAATTTGAGACGAAGCACAACCATAAAATTGATATAAATTGACTAAAAAAATCTATTTTTCAAAGATTCGATTTGCGAACCATCGGTGCAATGTACTTGCGATGACTGTCCAAAACCTGAAGATCGCAAGTTATAACCACCATAAGGCACTGAAAAACAAAATTTTTACTTGTTTTTTGTTCAAAGGCGATTCGCGAGCCCATTTGAATAAATTTGCATAGACATCTCCGTCATAGCGACCCAAAACCGAATTCAATTCTCTATCGTGAAAATCGAATGCGTCAACAAGCAACACAGCGATGGGACGAATTTCAGCGAGCAATTCGTAAACTCGTCGTTTGACATAATTCATTTGCATATTGTTGACGTAGTTGTCCTAAATCAAACTACAAACTGAACTAAAACATAAATTAATTAACAAACGTAACATGATGTGATAGCAGGCATAACCTGACATGTTAACATGTGTTTGCATACGCTGCCTGATAAATTAAAGCCTAATAAACGTTAATGCTTTAGATGGTCCAATGAATACATTAAACAAAGTTGCACGTTTTAGGCAAACAATAACACGTGTTACTTAGTTGATGTAAAATACTAACATATGTTACAAAGTCTGTGGAATAAATTGTAACATGTTGCGTAGTCTGAGGAATATGTTAACACATGTTGACGTAGTCGGCGGGCTTGTTAACACGTGTTGTATAGCATATGGAGTATGTTAACAAATGTTAAACAGTCGGTGGAAGATGTTAGCACGTGTTCAACACTAAGGAATAAATTGAAACATGCTGCAAAGTTGGAAGTTAAAGAATATGTGAACACATGTTATGTGTTCTGTAGTACAGAAAGTACTACATTGAATACTGTATAGTCGTGTACCTGAATAAAGTCGCCAGATTTCACATGAATACCATACAATGCGTAAAATTGGCACATCATGCGTAACAGGTTTTTAACATTGTTATCTTCTGCTGTTTCCACTGTTTCCATAAAGTTTTTCATTAGATATACTCTCACATGAGCCTAAAATGCGGCTGCAGTTTCAAAATGAGCAAGTCAGTGAAATTAGCTCGTTGTTGGTACTTTCGAACATTTTGTCAACTCGACAGCGCATTTATCCCATGCTTCTTCGACTAGGTATCCTTGTTTTTCCAACTCATCCAAGTACTTTACAGTAGCAAAAATTTTTCTACAAAAAAAACTTTGAAGCCCATGCATCAGAATGCCAAGAAGTACCTTTGAGCTGCAAATTCATAAGCGTCCAATAAATCATCCAGTTTGAGTTCTGGATTCAGCGGACTCTTATTGGAGTACTTTTTCCACAGATAAGCCGACACACGTTCTTTTTTCGATTCCCGGACAGTTTTCACTAAATGCCTGGAAAAATAAAAATAACGAGCAAGTTCTGAAGTTGCCTGTTGGTCAAATTTCGGGTTTTACCTGGCAACTTGCAAAAGCAATACAATATTGTCGCCTTCGTATGTGCATCCGCCAACAGCGCAAGCGTACAGTTCTGGGAGACCGCTGGCTTGGGAATAACCGTGACCACCGCAACTTAACCGACATATTTCAATGCCCTTAGCAACTTCGTAAGTTACGTAAGCCTTTATGCCGGATGAAAGAATATGTAACTAGAATGACAAACAACAAGTTCTTCACTCTAAAGCAAATGCATTGGACAAAGGGCTTGACCAACTACCATCACAATACTGAATATGTATGTTGATGATGGTCTGGGGAATATGTTAACACATGTTATACAGTTTGAGGACGCGTTAACACATGTTACATTATCCTGTAAAATGTTATCACATGTTATATCGACGGCGATGTTATGTAACCTGTAGACTATGTTAACACATGTTACATACTCCAAGTAGTACGTTAAAATATGTTACATAGTCGGAGGAATATGCGAAAAAGGCATGGTCTGTGGAATGCGTTAACACATGCTATATAGTCAATGTAATATCTTAGCGCATGCTATATACAGTACAGTAGTGAAATTGGCTAACGCACGTTATTTAGTCTAAGGAATATGTTAACACATGTTGCATAGTCCATGCATTATGTTAACACTTTTATATAGTCCAAAGATATGTTAACGCATGCAGTACTGTCTGTGGAGTATGAGCTCATGTAAAAAATGTAACTCATGTTACATAGACTGAGAATAAAAGTTAACCCTTGTTGACATATCTCAGTAATATGATGTTGACTTGTAGGCTTGTTGACACTTATTGACAGTCTCTCTAGTACGTTAACAGATGTTACTTAATCCATGTAATTTGTTAACACATGTTATATCATCCAATGTTAACACGCGTTACATAGTATCAGAAACATATTAATACTAGTTGAAGCCCTCAATAAACAACAAAAGTAGAGCCAGTGCCAATTGATATGGTGTTATACAAAAATTCTAAACTTTACTTCAGGCAACAGACCGATATCGCCTTGCTTGATCTGCGCTGTAGTTTCGGAGTACACTCGCTGGAGGTGAACGCCTGCGAAATGAAACGCCAGCACTTTTGCAATTTCCGGAAACAGACGGTACTGCTGGGTCTGATAGTCCAGCAGTTTTACTTCTCCTTTGCTAAAACACGAGGTTATAATCGCAACGAAACCGGTTGATGCTCGATTCAGCAACTTACCCAGCAACTTTTTCGCCTTGCTTTCTAATGCAACTGTATCTCGTTGCGATAGTGGCTGCTATTCCTAAAAATCTTGCTTGCTCCCGCATCATAGCCGACCTGGCGTAGATCATAGTGCCGTAGATTAGCTTCTGATGCTTCGGAGGTACATAGGTTCCATCTGGCTCGACCCTCGAGTACCTCATTAGCATATTCTCGCGAGGCACCCTCACGTGATCGATTCTCAAGAAACCGTTGTCGTTAGCATTGCCACCGAATTTTGGACCAATATCTCCAATGGTTACGCCTTAAATGAGCCTAAATGTTCGCAAGCCAATTTACACCCATATTTTTTATGTTTCAGCACCTGGCAATGGGTGATGACTATCCAAATCCCTTAATTGCATTAAGAAGGCGTGCAAACCGTAGTTCGTCCCATTGGTGTGAAGTTGAGCCAAAATCAAGGCGTGATTGGACGACTTTCCTACTAAAATGCAGAACACTAATATTAACACAGTTACATAGTTGAGGATTAAACTTAACACGGGTTGACATAGTTTATGGAATATGTTAACACATGTTAAATAGACCATATAGTTTGTTAGCACATGTTGTATAGTCAATGAAATAGGTTAACATGTGTTACAAATAGACCATGTAATTTGTTAATACATGTTTAATCGTCCGAGAAATATGTCAACGCATGTTTCACAGTCTGACAAACATGTTAATATTATTTGGGGTCCGCAACAAATAAAAAAATATTGAGCCAGTGTCAATTTGTATATCAGTTTATATGGTGTGTTCCTCTTAAAATGCAGAACAACAGTTCACTGAATAGATAACAAAATGTCTTACAGTTGCCTGGCCAAAATTTTGTCGACGACAGTGTGGGACTGTTGATAATGAATTCTTGCGTAGCTGGATCGTAAGTTGCTGTAGTTTCTAATTTTCTTAAATTGGTTCCTGGAAAATAACTTTTTTCGCTTAATGTAGGTCAAGGTGAGGCCGTGACCTACATTACCGTGACCCAATTCCGTTTGAGCGTATGTGCCAATGATTTTATGGGACAACGCCAACGGCAACCATTTAGCTTGTTGTTCGTCGCTAGCCTGACCCTCCAAGGCTGGGAGGAACATTCCATAATGCAAATTCAACGGTGTGATCTCGTAGCCGTGGATCAAGCTAGCGAAGAAAATCTGTCGTGCAAAGCACATGTCCAGTGAGAAATTTTGTTTGTTTTTTACCCGTGGAGATACTGCCTGTCGGATACGTCGGTCAGATTAAGCTGTGGACTATGTTTTATCTCGGCCACTGTTTTTCGCATGCTGTTTTCGTATCTTTGCTCTCGATCCATAAAAGCCAAATTTGTTGAGTTGTTGAAGTCCTGAATGCTGTCCACGAAATCGGCTGACATGAAAAAGCAACTATAGTCGAAAAACAGCTATATTCGCTGAACAACTGTAGACTTTGATAGATCTGACTTACCAATGGATTTCCTCCTAGCCAATACATCGCCCCCACCATACAAGAATGAAGTAACTGCCCTGAAGTTAAATGGCTGATTTTGTCTTTCTGCAGCTAAATCAGAACTCATTTTTTGCTACAAATTTACTAGTCCGAGCAAAAAACCGTTTTTATTTTGAAGTTAATGTGTGACTATCTATAGAAGTATCATTCCACAGTTAAGGATAAGAGTTGATGCTGCTTTGTTTGTTTTTGATTAAATTTATGACGTCAACGTATAAACTAAAGTCAATTAACAAAACCAGACAACAATAAAACACTGGCTAAGATCAAAATTTGTTTTATATCTTTGATTTCTTCAACATTGGTGCGATGTATTTATGATGACTATCCAAAACCTAGAACATGATAACATTGGATAGCAGCCAAAAGCATTGGAAAAACAAAATTAGCAGCTGCTAATCACTTGTTTCGTGTTCAAAGGCGATTCTTGAGCGTATTTGTATAGATTTGCATATACATCACCGTCAAATCGACCCAACACCGAATTCAGTTCTCTGTCGCGGAAATCGAATGCGTCAACTAGCGGCACAGCTATCGGACGAATTTCAGCGAGGATGTCGTACAGTCTTTTTTTGATGAAATTCATTTGCAAGCCGCTGATATATCCGTCCTAAATATGTGACCTGTATGAACCAAAGACCGAGACTCATGTTAACGTTAGTAGCGTTAGCTTGACTTGTTCAGAACCGAATGTTACCGAGTTTGTTAGCAATGATGAATTTGACAGAGAGTTTTGATAACCCAAAATATGTTGAGAAATGTGTTAACATATATGTTACTTTGTTTTAGTAACATGAAAACACGTATTGCATAGTCTGAGGAAAGTGTTAACACGTGTTATCTAGTAGGTAAATTTATTAACACATGTTACATGTCAGCAGAATAACACATACTAAATAGTCTGCGGAATATGTTAAAACATGTTACATTGTCAGAGGAACTTGTTAACACATGTTAAATTGTCTGATAGCAATGTTAACACATATTGGTATCATTGTCTGCAATGTTTCTTCGTGTTTTTTATACGTTATGTTTATATACACTTGTGTGCAAAATAAAGTAAGCACGACAAAAAACAGTATTTTTAGTTGTTTTTAAGAGATTGCACTGGCCAACACAATTATGGTGCACAGTATGGCTTGCATGTTTCCTATACAAACCGAGGTCGCTGATTCCAAATCTGACCTTAATTTTTTATTTTCAT